>DWNR01004746.1:0-10644 GCA_018250455.1 Polygonus leo
TTCGAAATGCCAATTATATTCCGACTCCGAGTCTTATTGCAATTGGAGCTCACATTCCTTATTCAAAGTGAGCCTTATTCCAACTGAAGCAGAATCCTGGCGAAATTCCAATAATAAATAATGAAAAATATGATAAGTCTTTGTAAGAGCAATGGAAACTAAAACCAATTAATTTAGACTTTTGTTTGCATGTTTGTCTGTTAGTTTATATTCGCCTCAAACAAAATGTCGTGCATGAATTTAAGTGACAATTGGACTTGTAATGATCTAACTTCATATTTGGTGTATGTTTCTATATGATACACCGCTTAAAAAGGGCTTATCGATTTTGGATGAGATTTTATCGGTTAACCTATGTTATGATTTTTCACTGGTTCAAATTCTGAAGACATTTTTATTTTGGCCATAAATTACTGTGCCCATACTATAATAAAGTGAATAGATGACTATTACGATGAGAATTCAGTTAATATGTGTCCAGTAATGTCGTCAGTAAGTTCCACAGACATACCATTAGAAACCGGCAGGTTCTATACAACACATACATATCCAGCTGTCAAACATAGTACATACTTGAAACAATGCGAAGCCGGCTTGTGAGTATCGTTCGAAACGCCAATTATATTCCAAGTCTTATACCAATTGAAGCAGAATCCTGGTGAAATTCCATTCCATCCATTTAAGGGGTTTGTTTTATACGTCAAAAATTATCTTCTAACTAATGAAAAAAAATTAGGGGTCTATTTAACAGCAATAGAACCTAAAACAAAACCATTTGGATTTTTTGCTCGTGTGTCTGCCTGTATGTCTGCTATGCTGTTTTCATAATTGCATAGCTAACGGTGTAACTTAATATTTGGTGTAGTTTTCCATATGGCACGCCGCCTAAAAAGGTTTATTTAATTTAGATTAAATTTGGCGTACAAATATAATATGGAATCATGATTAACACATTTACACTTCTTATCCCTGATTACTCTGTAGACCCAATTCTATTATAGTCAAATACTATAACTACATCCATCCGTTTAATTGAAATTTTCTCGTCGACTGTTAATATATTGTGTCCAATGGGGCCCTCAGTAAGTTCCACATACATGGCATTAGAAACCGGCAGGTTCTATACAACTCAGCTGTCATGCACAGTTCACACTTGCGGAGCCGACTTGTGAGGACAAACAATGCGGAGCCGACTTGTGAGGACCGTTCGAAATGCTAATTATACTCCGAGTCTTATTCCAACAGAAGCTGAAATTCCTTATTCAAAGTGAGCCTTATTCCAACTGAAGCAGAATCCTGGCGAAATTCCAATAAAGGTTTGTTTAAACGCCAGAGGTTATCTCAAAACTTTTAAAAAGTATGATGAGTGAGATAAGAGCAATGGAAACTAAAATAAAACCAATTAATTAAGACTTTTGTTTGCATGTTTGTCTGTCAGTTTATATTCGCATCAAACAAAATGCAGAGCATGAATTTAATTGACGTTTTGACTAACGGATTTCTAATGGTCTAACTTAATATTTGCTGTATATTTCAATACGATACATCGCTTAAAAAGGAATTATCGATTTTATATACAAATGTAATGTAAAATGTCGGTTAAACCATGTTATGATTTTTTACTGGTCCAAATTCTGAAGACAAATTTATTATGCTCAAAGTCACATATTACGTGCAGAATTCAGTTAATATGTGTCCAGTATTGTTATCAGTAAGTTCCTCAACATGCCATTAGAAACCGGTAGGTTCTATACAAATCGAAATGCCGATTATATTCCGAGCCTTGTTCTAATTGAAGCAGAATTCTGGCGAAATTCCAATAATACTTTAAAGAGTTTTGTTTAAACGCCAGAGGTTATTTCGGAACTAATGATAAAATTGGAAGTATTGATAACAGCAATACAAACAAAAATATTTACGTTTTTATTTTTATGTTTTGTATTTCTGTCTATACGAATATAGAAAACATTTATTACATGGTTTTAAGTACGGTTGTCACACTATTGTTACACACGATTGCTAATGATCTAACTAAAAATCTGGTTGATTTTCAATATGATATACCGCTTAAAAAGGGTCCAACGAATTTGCATGAACGTGGGTACAACAATATAATTCATCTCGGTTAAAACCCATAGAATAGTTTATATCCCGGATTTCCAACTGAATTCAATGTTAAAGTCATATTTAATTTAACCACATCCATCCGTTTAATTGAGAAATTCTCATCGGCTGTTAATATGTGTCCAGCGAAGCCGTCAGTAAGTTCCACAGACATGCCATTAGAAACCGGCAGGTTCTATACAACTCAGCTGTCATGCACAGTCCACACTTGAAACAATGCGGAGCCGACTTGTGAGGACCGTTCGAAATGCTAATTATATTCCGAGTCTTATTCCAACAGAAGCTGAAATTCCTTATTCAAATTGAGCCTTATTCCACCTGAAGCAGAATCCTGACGAAATTCAGAATCTGATCTTAGAAGTACTAAAAATATGATGAATCTATAAAAAAAATAAAAACAAAAACGTTACTTATAAATACGGCCTAGAGAATCGGAAATTTTGAACCTACCTTAAGTAACATTATAAATTATTTGCCACGTGTAGAACTCGTGTAGTTCGAGCGAGGAGGTACCACCGCCATCCTCATAATCCTCGGTGAAGCAATTCTTGTGTTTCGGTTCGGAGAGGCGTGATTGCCGGCTATACTTTTGCACGAGACGAACGTCTTATTCCTCAGGCTACCCCTGAGATCCCCTGATCAAACTTAGATATGATTCAATTGTACTTGGGGATAATTACTGATTGGCAGACCATCAGCTGAACTGCATGCTTGTTTGCTACCTTTATACGACAAAAAATGTAAATGTGAAACACGCTTTATGCATAAACATAACATTTTGTACACACATTGTCAGGAATATACAAAAGTACATACTATATAATAAAAATATGAGTTCATATGTAATACGTTTTATTAATCCGAAATAGTGTCATAATTCGATAGTTTGAATTGTCCTGCCGCGTACAAACTTAGGAACAAAAGCTAATAGTTTGATAAGTAAATTTGATGGAAATTCCACTATCATTCCTGTATTTATAATAGTCTATTCAACTATTGTACACGCGCGGTTCACGGAATTAATGAATTAATATGTGTTTGTATAAAACAAAGCGCGGTGTGGTTTGTTTTCATACGGAAATGTGCTGAGTTTGTTTAGCAAACTTGTGTTTGGTATGCTTTGTGTATATAAAATTAATGGTAAAATCCGTCGTATTCATGTGTGACTTTGCATGATTAACACAAATATATAAATGTATATTTTACGCATTTGTACGTGTATTTGTGAAAACCCTTCTAAAGATTATGGCTGTGTGATTAGTAAGCTTATACGTCTGTCGAATCCTGGCCTGATTCCAATAATACTTTAAAAAGGTTTTGTTTATATTTCAAATCATTTCTCCGAAATATTGAACTTTTCTTATCTAATATTATGAATGTAAATGTGAGGCTGTATGTCACGTTATACTTTTTAAACCGATCATCATGAAATTTCGCTTAAACATTGTCAGAAATACACAAAAGGACCTTGGGGTAAATTTAATTTCGAAAAAGTACTGTTCTAGAAGAAAGTATTTTTTTTACAAATCCCCAATAGTGTCAAATTTTGATATTCAGAATTATCCTGATGCGTATAAAGCTACGAACAAAAGCCAATAGTTTGATAAGTAGATAGGAATTCATTTCAAATATGATGAGAATATCCACTATCTTTCGTGTATTTTTAAAAGTCTATTCAACTATTGTAAACGCGTGGTTCACGGAATTAATGAATTTATATTTGTTTTCATAAAACAAAGCGCGGTGTGGTTTGTTTTCATACGGAAATGTGCTGAGTTTGTTTAGCAAACTTGTGTTTGGTTCGCTTTGTATGTATAACATTAATGGTAAAATCCGTCGTATTCATGTGTGACTTTGCATGATTAACACAAATATATAAATGTATATTATACGCATTTGTATTTATGTTTGTGAAACCCTTGTAAAGATTATGGCCGTGTCAGATTAGTAAGCTTATACCCGTGTAGAATCTGTAGAGAATAAAGAAAGATATACATTTTCGTGAATAAAATATTATCCTTGTCCGGGAGGGACCACTGCCATCCTTATAATCTTCCTTAAAGCAATTCTTATGTTTTGGTATTGGACGGGTACAGCCAACTGTGCCTACTGACACACAAGGCGAAAATCTTAGTCCTAAAGTAGCAACGCATCTGTTAACCTCAAATGCGATTTAATGATTATAAATATCTATACGCGGCAGTGACCACTTGCCATCATTTTCTTTTGCTACCTTCATTACTCTTCATACCATAAAAATATCTAAAGCTTATTTTACCACGCTGACTTATTGTCGACATGGCTTCCTCTAGGAATTTCCTGGGATATATGCGTTTCCCCAACATTACTTTCCTTCACTGTTTTATATTACAGAGTAGACAAGGAATGAATAGATAAATGTGAAACCTTATTGCCACAATCGATTATTAATATTTAAACCGAGTACAATATAACTTGTCAAACAACAAGTATCATGGTTTATTCTAAGAAAGAGCCGAAAATAATTGGAAATAGTTCAGTTATGTAAATATACATTACATATATAAATGTACATTACATTTAATTATATAAATTCGTCATTTAAGTGACTTACATGGTGATAGCACCATGTAAGTCATTTTAGGAACTTTTCGGGAAATACAAAAACCGATTAATTTTCCATAGACAGGCTTCCGCGCCGTACGTACTTTTCCGTAATTTTAAAGGTTTTTATTAGTACCTTGATTGTGATTTAACGAAACGACGCTTCTTAAGATTCTTCTCTAGTAAACAGCATCAAAATGTAAAAACCGCCAAAAAAGAACATACGTGGCGATAGAACTTACATTACATATTATGAACATGAAAAGCAACTACTTAACTATGAGGATGCGCTACTGACAGCTTGAGCAGAAATAGCTCTCCAATAAAGTGGCACTAAGGATCGAGTATCCACCAGATGATGGAATCAGATCCTTATCGAGACAGTTTCAATTACAGTCCCCGCGGAATGCCCTCGAGAATTATATCAGCTAGAAACCAGATTCGTACTTATTAGACTTATTAACTTTTGACTTCGTCTTGTGCATATTAAGTATGGTTAAAGAAATTTTCTCTTTACATTTACAGAGAGAAAAGTCACTTACAGTGAAAATTCAATTATCAAATAGTATGTACCGAAATAGCGTAATACTTAATAACTTAGAAAAAATCTACGGTAGATGCAAATGTTATTGGTACAAATATAAGTTAATACCTTAATATAATAATAACCTTACTGTTAATGTAATAAAGAAAAATCGTATACAATATTAATAAAGCAGAAAACTTTAAGTAGCAATTTACAATTTTTTTTAGGTTGCCGCACCCAAAGGATGCTATCGGGACCCTATCATAAGACTTCTTTACTGTATCTCCTTAATCGTAATACTACGTTTTACTATAGTCGCTATAACAACAAATACTACTAATAAAATAAATTTATTCATTAAATTATTGAAATCGAACCAAATAAAATAATTTATTGTAGAAATATGAGTTACATCATACATTATTTTATATTATATTAACTGAGTTCTCCTCAATAAATCTGGTGAGGTATACAAATATTTAGTTATAAAGAAAATCAATTAAATTATATAACGATTAAATGCTTAATAATTTTTTTTTTCTGAAAATCGAGAATGTAGCGTACAACGTCATTTAGTCTTTCATGTATACTCGTAGTTTCAACTTACATCACCTGTACGCAGTTAATCATTAGTATATATTTTAATATAACATTAACCGCAAAGTTTTATCACATTATATGCAGTCGTGAATTGGATGTGTTGATGATAGATAATTTGAAACCATTGTTATCATATGATATCGGGTTTAACTTTGAGACCTTGTAATTAGTTTGCGACCGCCAACGAACCTACGTCATGAAAGCAACATGAAGCATACTTTACATATTGAGTGTGTACCAGCTTTTACTATTAAGGACGCAATTTAATTAGATTAATAATTGGACACGTTGGACACACGACAGTGGAGCAGAAATCAAGTAGCTATTGAAATGAAAATAAAAGCAATTTGATTATGTATCAATATAGTATAGCACATCAAAATCCTTAGCTACTGCACATTTTTATTGCTTAATTTAATGGGATTAATAATTGGATATGATGGTCATACGACGGTATACGAGCATTTTTGTATAAAAACTCAAGGTTATATACAAATTGTTAGCTTCTATAGTTTTATATCACATAAAAGTAGCAAACGAACTTGTAATCCAACCTCATGCTAAGTAATCATTGTCACACATGGACATTTGTAATCAACCCTAAGTACGATTCTCTTGTCACTAAAGTTGACCACAGTTACTTCCCGTTACTTCCCGTAAGGACTTAGATATTCGCCTCGTGTGTAACTCTAACCAGCAATCACGCCTCTTTCAAACTAAATACAATAGATTGCCTCACGTTTATGGGTGATGATGGTCCCTCCCCGCTTGAATTACACGAGTCCCCACCCCATTGTAAATAAATGATGAATTATGTAAATTTTGTAATCAGTTTGCAATCGACAATGGACACCAACGAACCTACGTCACGTCAATAACATGGTGCATACTTTACATATTGAGTGTGTACCAGCTTTTACTGTAAAAGACGATGCATTTTAATGGGATTAATAATTGGACACGTTGAAAATACGACAGTAGAGCAGAAATCAACTGGCTATTGAAATGAAAATGAAAGCAATTTTATTTTGTATCAATATAGTATAGCACATCAAAATCCTTAGCTACTGCACATTTTTACGTATAAATGTAACAAAAAAAACGTAGCCCACCTGATGGTAAATGAACAATTGGTAGCAATCGAAGCGCGATTGAATTGTATCTGAGTTTGGCAACAAATGCGTTACTACACCTGAGATCAAATACGTTCTCCTCGCATGTAAGTATAGCAGGCAACCACACCTCTCCAAAAGTAAACAATAAATTTCTTCAAAGAAGATTGTCAGAATATTCCCTTTGAATTGCACGAGTTATACCGTATGTTAATAATAACCTGGATCATTTGTAACTATTGAATTATAACAGGATACATACATAGATTGGATATCAGGTTTAACTTTGAGACCCTATAATTAGTTTGTAACACGACAATGGACGCCAACGAACCTACGTCATGTCAGCACATGCATGGAACATACTTTACATATTGAGTGCGCCAGCTTTTACCATAAAGGACGCAGTTTAATGGGATTAATAATTGTACACGTTGGGCATACGATAGTGCACGAGTAATCAACTGGCTATTGATATGAAAATAAATGCATTTTTGTGTTAACACACAAGGGTAAATACAAATTGTTAGCAATTATCGTTAACGGGATTAATACTTGGACACATTGGACATGTGAGAGTATACGCATTAAGCTGGCTGTTGAAACAAAAATAAATGCATTTGTTTTGTATAAACATATAAGAGTAGATATAAATTGTTAGCTACAACATTTTCTTAATCAGTCATTCTCCTGATACATCATAAAAGTTTTTTGATTTGAAAGGTAGCCCGTCTGCCTTATCTCTAGGTTTAGATATAAAAAAGGTGTTGTTGCTAATCATACTTAAGCCTATGATGAACATCTTATCTTAAGGGTTAAGATGTATCAACGTAGCAATGAATCCGTGGTTTTACTTCAATCGTATTTGTAGTTGATAGCATACTATGTAGCTTGCATGCTTGTTTGCTACAACAAAACTATAAAAATTGAATACGCTTCGACTAAAAACATTCAGCAAAAAACTCGATGGTGCCGTATTCTTTTGTTCTTGTTTTTAAGTGTCAATTTATTATCATCATCGTTATTAATATCATTATCGATATCGTTGTAAATACCATGATCAATTTCTACTACCAGGCGACCAAGCTTTTCACCAGTTTAGAACTGAGTAGAACAAATCATATTACGTAAAGTCAAGTTTGTACCTTGAAAGTATTAGTACCGTAGCAGTAGCAAAGAGTATTTCCAAATTATCTTCTCCTTCATTATTTTGAACTCGTCAATTGGTATTCTCAATTCAACCCTTACTTTAAAGATTACGACAGTCAGAACAGAACATCTTTTAAACTAAGAGACCCTCAGTTTATACTCCAACTGTCGCCTGGCAAAGTGCCAAATCTTCAAGAAAGAGGCTTGAGTAACAAAACAAGAATCTTATTTTTACAGTTCTTTTATGTTTCATTGCGGTGAAATAACTTTTACTATGACGTGATGTATTAATAAATTCAAGTGTCTGTCCATGTTTACGTAACAATCGCCATAATTCAGGGTTTAGGTACCTACCTTATTACAGTAATAGTAAATTATAAAAATATATATAAAACACCATCTACATTTCAATCTCCTTTAAAGGCGATTGGACCCGTACGTAGGCAAATAGCCGATGTCTGAACCTATCCCTCCCCTTCTAGTCCAGATCTTCTATCCCGACTAAGCCCTTACTTGGCTTGTTAAAGCTGTGCTAGTAGGGCATCAGAAACATCAACTGCAAATTCGAAAAAAAAAAGATTTCGACCAGAAATAGTTTTCCCCCCTGCCGTCATTTCTTCCATTTGAAATGTTTACAGAATATGTGTTATTTTGTTCTGAAACTAACTACGCAGTACAAGTATTTGTAGCGCACATTGCTGTTATCAAACCTGGGACATCTTGAAGCTACAAAATAGGATATATTTTTGGATATATTATAGGATTAAACAAGATTTGGTAAAAAACTTGGCCAGCCTAGGTGATCATCCCAAAGAAATGTACTCTGCTAGTCCTAATTCAGAACTAATGAGTTGACATTTTTTTGGAAAAAGGATCATTTTGGTAAATTAGGACATAATTCGATGATAGCAAGTTAAATAAAATAGAAAGATCAAAAATCCGATATCTTTTGTGTAAAATGCTTTTAATTTAATTTATTATACCTACCCATAAATAAACTCATAAACAAAGATAAAATTATCAATCCCGCAAAACATACATAAAACTATCTGTAGAATTGAGTAGAACAATTACTTAAAATTATTGCTGGGTTAATGAAAAAAATATTTACTTTGCCCTCTACGGCTACTGGCACTGCTCCAATTTCCACAACAGTGAGGATCTCTTAATTTTTATGATGTACAACATAAAAGTGATATATCTACTAAGTACAGATCAATTTTGAACCTTAATAGTTGAACACAAGGTTCATTATGATATTCTTCTTAAATTAATAAAGTAATAAAGTTCGGAGTTACTGATTTGGAAAAGGAAGATAGTTACAAGGTTATAAGTCTTACTCATGTCCTTTGGTAGGGGTGAATACTTTAAGTAAATAAATTGGTGAAGGGCGGCTCTATATTAGCACATAATACAACTAATTGTTCGTTGAATCTGGATATAATTTGATTCTTTGGATAATTTAGTTCGGGTTCAAGACTTCCTGTTTTAACTCGCCCATCTCATAATAATATATGTATATCAAACATTTATAATATTCATCTGACGTATTGCTATTGAGAATATCACTGCGGGAAGCGGTCTTGTCATAATAGCCCCGGAAAAGATAAACAATGAAAAGGAAAAATTATGGTTAAAATAACCAAAATTAAATAAAAAATCGCTTACACACCATAAATATATAATCTGCCAAGTGAAACACGCAAAAGACGTGTTCCGCTAACTGTTAAGAGATGGCGTTGTTGGTATTAGATGAGTTACTAGATGGTGTTGTACTACAGTTCATTTCAACAAAACAAATACAAAAGTTTGGTAAATATATATTTTTAGAATTGATCGATCGGTCATACTTATTCTCTAAAAATGTCTCTCTAAAATGTTCTCTAAAAATTTAAAAATACATGCTCATTAGAATTCAACAGACAGACGGATCGACGGACAGGGAAACCTTAATAATAGAATTCTGGTAGCATCCTTTGGTTACAAAACTCTAAAAATTCATACAGAAATATTTCCCCTCAAACTGAAGTCTTTATAGATCCAATACTGGACAGATGCCAACCCTAGGGAGGCTTTATTCTCGGCCTAAGACAGACAAGATTACGGCAAAATTGCAAACGATCGCTTTTTATAGCTAATTCCTGCTATAAATCTGCAAAGTCCTATGAGGGTGATTTCACAATAGAAAGTTTAGATGTATGAATAAGTACATTAAGGGTCGTATTAATAAAGTGAACTCAAGATTTAGATTGGTTTTAAGTACGGCTTTTAGTACATTATCTAGTACTTTAACCGCAATCAACATTGACGTCAATACTGAGTTCACTTTATTACCACGGCCTTTAAGAGTTTTCCAGGTAGAAGTTGTTTAGTTGGACCACCAGCACCTACACAATCGGTGAATCTATTTTTATGTTTCGATTTTGAGAGGTGTGTTTTCTGGCTACAATTACTTACAAGTAACATCTTGAACATGTTGAACAACAATTTGACTCAAATTTCTACTTGGAGCAAATCATTTGGACTTAACGTTAACCCTGAAAAAAGTCA
>DWNR01004747.1:0-10644 GCA_018250455.1 Polygonus leo
TTCATTGATACTCCGCTCCTAGTGATCGTAGCGCGATGTTATAGCCTGTAGCCTCCCTCAATAAATGGACTATTCAACAAAAATATTTTTTTCAATTCGAACCAGTAGTTCCTGAGATTAGCGCGTTCAAACAAACAAACTTTTTAGCTTTATATAATTAGTATAGATTTTAGAAATAGTGCTAATAATTGTCCTTAATATTGTTTAATTAATGTACTTCATTTTTTTTTAATATACAAAATACGATTTCTTTGAATAAAATGTTTTTTTGCCTAAAGAAATTGATTTTACTTGTAATAATCCAATAAGCTACGAAACTTCAAATATATCTACTCCGTTCTGTAGCTGATGTGCCAATTCTAAGATTGTGAAAATCCTTTTATAACGAATTTCGAAACTGCAACGTACTTATAATGTATCGTAAAAAAAAAAATATTTTTGATTATACACGTATAACCGGTGAACTTGACGATTTGGCGAAATCTCGTTTAATATGTTAAGGGGAACTAATCATAAAAAGATAGTTCAGGATAACATTCAACAATATAATTAGTGGATAAACTGGATTTATATTTTTACTCGTTAATAATAACCTTTTTTAAAGAAAATCTACTCTTCTTATGTTGTATTATGCGTATTATATGTCGTAAACATTTGTAATTATATTAATCATTTCTACATCACGTAATAAATGAAATTTGCTTATCTGCGTACAAGATTAAATCGTCAATTAACGTAGCATACCAACATTTCTTTTACAAAAATGTCATTAACATTTTGACCCCCTACTTAGGGTGGTCATGCTACACTGAAAACCACATTAAAAACAGGAAGTCGTGTACATATTTATTTTTTGGCTTTAATGTTGTTTTTACACGCTATGAGAGCAAATGCTAAAATATGTTTTTTGAATTATGTAAAGAAGTGAATATACATTTTATTTGATAACATTATTTCTGGATTATTGAAGAGTATACAAAATATCTAGACACTTTTTGCTGAACTGAACAATGCATAAAATATAGTATGAAATCTTTCTCAAGCGTCGTATTAAACAGTAAACAGTTTGGATTTAAAGAACATTTTATAAAATAGTGATAAAACCTGCTATTCGTCAGAGTTATAAAGATTGGTTGCCGCTCATAGTTAAATGAGGAGTGATCGTCTTAGGGTCGGTTGTTTTAAACTGTTGGTTAATGTAACATACGTAGATACGTTAAATAATAATGATTACGTAGGATGTTTTACGTTTGTTAAATTTAATGTGTTGTTTCATGGCATGAAAAACCGATTGCGAAATTATTCGGGGTGCCAGTAATAACCATCATTTTTTCTATTAAAATGAAAGAGAAATGCATGTAATGCTCATCGCAACTACTCGAGAATAACGTTAGCCAATGGAATGACATTTTGTAAATCAACGCTTTTTATACTTTGACGGTAGTTAGTGTTTTTTAACGTTTACGCGTCTGTAAAGATAAGTTGAAACACCCTTAGTCCTCAGGAGTAGCCACGCATGTGTGGTCGACCTCAAGTAGGTGGAGGTCAGGTTAGTCAGTGTAGGTACGAGGGGGCGGTGGGATACCGATGTCATTTGGGAAAGACTAACTCCTACTGATCCGTCATCAAATCCAAGCTCATTTTCCATACTATAAAAAGTCTCATAAAGATGTATAAATTAAGTCAGGTATAATGAAAAATCATAGTTAAATTAAGTTCTTTCAAACTCATGATTTAATTTCTGCGGAGTTTCCATTAAAATGTAAAATGAAATCCTTCGAGGGGTCAACGCTCCGAAGTAATTTAGTCGATGTAAGAACATTGTGTGGAAATGATATTAAAATGCTTTTAGATCCGACATAGTTGCAGTCTCATCCTTGGATCCTTATAGTAAGAATTTCTTGAAAGTATTTATAAAGAATTTTAAGAAAAATAAGTCTGCAGAATATGCGCCCTAAGATTCTCTCTTTTATTTGGATAAAGTTGATTTCAGAAACGACTTTGTTCAGAACATTGAACATTGAAACAAGATAGATAAAATATACTATGGCGCTTCCTAGGTTGACGCTTTCATACGCAAAATGGTTATACATGACCAAAACTCAAAATTCAAAATACCTCCCAGTTGTGGTTTAAAGGAAAAACAACCATATATATGTAGTACATATGTAGTTATCCCGACATCACTGTATCACCAAATTATGCTACGTAGCACTTGTTTGTAAGCATTTTTTTTTCGGTTGGAAGAATGTAGTTGTAGAACACATTCAGGAGTTCAACTGTTTCAGTTCTCAGGAGTAGAGTAAAGAAACAGAGAAAGTAGTAAATAACATATTTTATCGGTTGAAGAAGTATAGCCACACGATAGACGAAAAGACACCTTGAATGGAACCTTTGGGTATGGGACCCTAAAAATGTGTGAAAATATCAGATATTTTCAACGAAATACCTAGTCATATACTTCGCTTTATAATGACAAGAAAAAAACAGTGTAGAGAAGCTTTCCGCTATTGAAACACTAGTTGCATTTTAGATTTAAAATGTATACATGAGAATCCAAATGAGCAAACAGTCGGCGTGCGAGCAAATACTGGCGTCCAATTGGCTATAAAAAGTAAAAGCTATCGTATTATGCTAACAGTGGCAAGTGAAACGGACTGGGGTTTTAATAGTAGTCTGTCATATAGTAAAAAACAATCTATTATATAAAATTCTCGTGTCACGGTGAGCGTGATTGAACTCCTCCAAACCGGCTTGACCGATTCCCATGAAATTTTGTGAGCATATTGAGCAGGTCTGAGAATCGAGAACATCTATTTTTCATACCCCTAAGTGATAAGGGTTGTCCACCCCTAACATTTATTTTTTGGACAAATTTTATTTTTTCTATTTTTTTATTATGTGGAATTAAAAAATACATACAACCCTAAATTTTTACCCTTTTATCACCAACCCCTATTTTATTATATGGCAAGACAACGTTTGCTGGGTCAGCTAGTATATGTATAAAATTCAAAATATGTGAAATAAAGTAAGCTAAATTTATTCTCTCTAAATCAAGTAAGTTAGCAGTAACTGAAAATCGTAGTACCCTGGAAGTGCATAAATTACAATATGATTTTCAGGGCAATGGAAGTACGATTGTATGGCTTTACTCGTATATCACAAATATGTCAAATTTAGAATAGATCATAACAATTCTAAACATGATTAAAACCATTAAATCTACAACAGTTTGAAAAGGGTTCTCACTCAAAGCCGGCGATGTATTGGTGCTCCCTCTGGTGCTGCAAATGTTTATAGGCGGCGGACACTACCCTACTTACCATCAGGTTGATCCGCTAGGTTTAAATATAAAAAAAAAGACTCAGGGGTCACCACATCTGCGTTTAAAGCAAGGTAAGGTTCATTCGTTGATTACAAATATCCATAGGCGGAGAGTGATAACTTACCACAGGGTGGACAGCTTTTTTTATCGTATAAAGGTAGCAAACGAGCATGTGCTCGAGCAGTGCAGTCCAGCTTGTTGTCAGTGGTATTTGAGGGCGGCAATGACCACATGGACATCAGTAATTATACCCAAGTACAATTAAATCATACCTAAGTTTGATCACAGCAATGTTGCTACCCCTGAGGACTAAGATGTTTACTTAGTGTATAAGCGAAGCCGACAACCACGCCTCTTCAAACCGATACACAATTATTGCTTCACGGAGAATTATGAGGTGGTGGTGGTACCGTCCCAGTCGAACTGAACGGGTTCTACCACCTGGTTTGTTTGATGCCTTTAAATCATAAAAATGCAGAAATAAGTCAACCAAAACCAAGGGACCTATGAAACAGCGACTGCAATTTCCAACTTGCTTTCTTTCACAGCAAATAATGTAATATTAACCATCATCCTTTTCAACACCAAGTTAAACCAACCGCGGTTATCCGAAAGGCTACAATGTATGCGCAAACACGCGCGACATTTGTCATCAGAGCTGCATTGTGGGCAGCGTGCAGTTCAACTGTTGCCCGTTTTGCAGTTCAACTGTCGCGCACAATGTACGAGCAGTGGTTTTTCCCACTGTTTGTGTAGCGACGTTTTATTTAAAACCGCGCGTGTATTTGACTTTCACATCGTTGGCTTTGTTCATTTGAATAGAGGTACCATAAAAATGTAGTGTACATCTGTCTGTGTGTGCTGTAGCAATAATATAGGTAGTTAACAAAGTTGAAAATACTTTTTATACTCATAGCCAACCAGGCATCCATTTGCAATGGATGTTATGGACATATACAAAACACTTAGATGAAGAATAAAACTCTAAATTCATCATAATGGAGATATTTCACTGGACGATATCTGGGACCTGGGACCCTCTTCGTATCAGAAGAATTTTTCAAGTAAAAACTTCTTTAGACACGTTGGTCAATTCGTTTACAACATTGTTCACAAGTTTGTGAAGCTGAGATATGTAATCCTACGATTGACAGGAAATTTGAACTACTTATTCATTATGAAGGACTTAAAAATATTTCTGGTATTTTTTTTCATTATGTTTTATTAGAATGTTGAATGCATTAAATGGGAATGTAATGCAAATTCCGAGACGGGTTTTAATTAAATAATTTAGAGGGCTGAGCCCCATTTCCATTTATTTTTACAAACCATCAAAATACAATACTAGTTTCATATTTCCAACATTGAAAACCTCACAGGAATAGCCAGCTCATGTCCCAGTGAAGACAGGAATGGACCCATATGGACGCGAATAGCTGAAGTATGATTACACGCCAAAGTCTTCTGTCCCGGCTGAGCCCTTAGTTGGCTTGCCACAAAACACACGGTAAAGCTGTAAAGGCAAGTAGGGACAACAGCAACTACACAATTCGAAAAAAAAACATCATTGACCCAGCATTGAGTAGTAAAGAATACCATGAGGCATTAAGTTCGTCCATTTTAACTTTTTTCTTAAGAGGTGATGTAATAAAGATATAACTAAACATAATTTCTACCGCTAGTGACAGTTTGTAGTCTTCCTCGTGTAATTTCCTCAGCGCGGCCTCAATCCCCTTCAACACCAATCCCTTCCGCTCGGGAGGTGCTCATTGATCATATCAATTTGCGGGTTCCCTGTATTAATAGATCCAGATATACCTACCAGATTATTTAACGAAACTTGATTTGATATTGATTTATTCCAATATTGGATCCAAGATAGAATTGTAATCATGACATTGAATGAAATAGAAATGAAATGATTTATTGCACAATTATGTTTTTTTATTGTGTAAAGTTAGCAAACGAGCATACAGTCCACCTGATGATAAGTGGTCACTGCCACCCATGGACATTAGTAGTCATCCCAAAGTACGATTTGCCCAAGGTTCATCACAAACGCATTACTCGTGAGGACTAAGATATTGAAAATAAGATCGTCTCGTGTGTAAATAGAGCCGGCAACCACGCCTATCCAAACCGAAACACAATAAATTGCTTCAGGTGGGATTATGATGGTGGCGGTGATAACTACATGAGTTCTACCACCTGGCAAATACATTTACAACATAATCCTGACCTTGACGGTATAGCAATATTTATGTGTATTATGCATACATATTGTCGGCGTGCGGAGCAGTTATTCGCGATAACGATTTGAGGATGCCTAATACTTACCATAACGCTAAATGAAGTGTATAGTTTTATGGTGTAAATTAATATGTTAATTACGTTCTCTACGGAGATCCGGACCATTTACGTGTAACAGTGACCCCGTTTTAGCTGGGCTTTAATATTTTTGGAGTATCATTCATTATAAATGTTCGTGGGAAGCTCAAATTAGATCAAAAGTTGCGTGAAGATTATTTTAACGTATTTTTGTTTTTATGTTTTTAATTTAATAACATATTATTGGACTAGCTGACCTTGCAAACGTTGTTCTGCTTTTAAAAAACTATATGAAAAAATTGTATGCCTATGTTTTATTCTGATATATAAGCTATATTATTGTAAAGTTTTATTAAAATCCATTCATTAGTTTTTACGTGAAAGAGTAACAAACATCCAAACAAACTTTCGCGTTTATAATATTAGTAGGATTCTTGCCATTAACAATTTAATAAAACGGATTCTCCTGATAATTGAAATACAAGTCTACATCTGTTTTCTCTCTCAGATCCTCAAGGTTCTTCTCAGATCCTCAAGGGCCACAGAACTTTTGCGTAACTGTGGTTTCCAGCTACACCTTTTGCTACTCAACAAACTCTGCGTGGTAGAATTTTGTGTGACAGCACTATCGCCCTGTTCACACTATGTGGTACTGAATTTGGATTAAATTTGAATAATGAAAATAAATTTGAAATCGCAGCCAGACACTAAAATTCGGTGCATTAATGGAAATTCGAATAATAGGATGCATTTAACGTTCCCACAAATCCCCTTTCGTTCAATGCCGGGACGCTTTTGATTAAGCGAGAGTTAAGCTTGCAGCGGGTTAATCCTGCGCCGAGCGGTCCGCGATACGTGCCTTCACTGAAGTTTTTAATTGAGTTTCATCGATTTATTTACTGTGTACGTATTTGTTATTGCCTTGTTTTGTATCTGATACTGTTTTGCTCCATGATTCGTTTGGTTTCGGTGTTCACTCTACGATAATTTTTAATTTGTTACGCATAAATCTTTGTTGTTTTTTTTCTTTCAAATCTTTTCCTTTGTGTTGAGTCATATAATTACCTACAAAGTTTCAAATTATCATGCAACTAATAGGGTGCTAGGATGTAACCGCGAATTGTAAACTTTAAATAGATAAGTGCTGTTTATTGATAAATTCACTCTTCCTTAGATTAACTCTTACTTAGATATGAAACCATAAAATCCGGAGAAAGGTATAAACAAACAATATACGGCTTAATAACTTATGAACATAAATAAAGAAAAGTGGCAACAAACAAAACAGATATTCTAAGAAATCAATAGAGATTTCCCGATAAGTAGAGCTGTTGAAAAAGCCGATAATAGTTTACTAATCTTGTTTAATCGGCTATATTGCAAAGAGAAGATAGTTAAGTAGCTAGGCCCGATCGAACTAATGAAATGATTAATTATCCTCCATAATATATAGAACTATTTGAATCTATAAAGCTGCTGACGAGCATAATAAAAGTTGCCTTATCCCTGACTAATAGAACTAAACAGTTAACCTCAAATTTTGGATCCGTAATGAAGATAACTTGTAGTTTCATTAATCAGACTTTCATATTATCAGTGTCTTTTCTTACCTGGACCTTTTCTTCTTGAACCCCTAAAACTGTTGATAAGTCCAGTGACCTAATCGAATAGAGATTTGTGTCTATTTACTTTTAAACATAACATACAACATTCAATTTTCCGCAGTTTATGTCATTCCTTTATATTTCGAGGTTAGCGTTAGGCTGTAACGCTTGCGAAAATGATATTTGTTTGGGCACACAGAATTGTTCTCCGGGTCACATAAACATAGAAATATTTAAATATTTTAATAGTTCGAACCCCCTGAAGTTCTCAAAAAGTCCAGCATTCGTTAACCAACTACCTGACAAACTATCGGATAGAGTTGCAGTGAACCGCAGGATTTTGTTCCGTTTTTTGTGTCTTTTTACTTTCAAAAATAGAAATATTTGAACCCGTAAAGCTGGTGAAAAGGCCAGTGACAGTTGACTAACCACCGACTAATCCGATACAGTAGCAGTGAACCGCACACCGTAGAACCGTAACGGAGATAACGAGTAGTTCGATGTTAGACGAAGCTTCATTCAATCACGAACTGTCGTCTAGTACTAGAAATGTTGGCTTGCAATATATTTTTATTTCTTTCTGTAAACCTAGTCATGTCAATCATAGACAACAGGAATCGTTTAGTATAAAGTTAATTTCATACTTATTACATCGATTTGAAAATAAATTCTTTTTTCTGAATTATGTAAAGTACAAAGTTACTGATATCAGGAGTTATTTTACGGAAATTCATGTTTGTAAAGTCTTAGTAAATTATTTTGCAACGATACGCGTCTATATCTTAATTCCACCACCTATTTCGCTTCTCCCATACATTACCAACTTAGCGTTAGGTTATAACGCCTGCGAAAATGATTCTGTCTAGACCCACAGAATTGATCTCCGAGTCTACTATACATTTAAAAATAGAAATATTTGAACTCTTAAAGCCGATGAAAAGGCCAGTGACAGTTGACTAACCACCGACTAATCGGATACAGTTGCAGTGAACCGCACACCGCAGAACCGTAACGGAGATAACGAGTAGTTCGATGTCAGACGAAGCTTCATTCAATCACGAACTGTCGTCTAGCACTACAAATGTTGGCTCACATTTTTTTTTTATTTCTTTCTGTAAACCTAATCATGTTAATGATGGACAGCAGTGATCACTTAGCATCAGGTAAATCCCATATATATGGCATCAATTTAAAAAGGAAATATATTTTGTTTTCTAAATTATGTAACGTACAAATTTACTTATATCAGGGGTTATTTTGCGGAAATTAATGTTTATAAAGTCTGATTAAATTATTTGCAACAATTTTCGTCGTAGCGTATGATGCAGCACCATTTGTATTGTATCTGTTATTGTGTTATACTTTATTATTTAAGTTCTTTTCTATGCTGTCAAATGTTATAACAAAATAAATGTCTCTTTATTTCGTTCTTATATCATACCATATAGGGCATAATAGGGCATCATCGGAATCATCATCTTTACTCATCGTCACCACACCGTTGATGAGTCAACATACCCTGATTATGATCTATTGTAGACCATATTATTCCCATCGATGATCCTATCTAAGGTCACACGAATAAATATTATTCCTCTCATTTTATTATCTATCATTGTTTGTTCATTGTTGTTGTTGTATCAGTCTGTCTGTTTATTTCGTCCATGCCCCAAAACTAATCGGATAGAGTTGCAATCGACCCACAACCGCGAACGACCGCAGTTCTGTAATGGGGATTACCTACTAAAGCACGAGTTTCATTCAGTCACAACCTCACTGGTATTTAGTATTAAACTTGTTTAACCAACAGTTGAAACATCGATTATTCTATTTGTCGAGTCCATTTTGTCAAAAGCTTCTATTTAGCTTCTAATTGTTTTGAATTTATCGTCTCTAGTTTAAATGTTTTCGTTTTATTGTATATTTGCTCTATTAGTAACATATTTTAATTTACTTATTGCGACTTTATCACTTGTATCATATTGTAATCTTATCCTTATTAAATAATATACATGAAATTTTTGAATTACATTTTAATCTTTGTTTAGCGCATTATTGAAATCAAGTCACTGATGACGATTGCACATTTTATTAAATTGTCAATATTATATGTTGTTGTTACTATATTAAAATGTTGCATTACATCGTAAATCATTTTTAAATGAATGAAATTTTTATGTTATTAAAATCACCATATTAACCCAGCTTAAGAGATGTTGAAATAACCGATTACCTAATAAGGCTCATATAAAAAGAAATAAATTTTCAAATTGTCGTTAAGTTTCGCAGATGAAGATAAAATCTTAAATCGAATCTCATTTCCGCTGCGATGGTTATCGCTCGATCCCTATCATTGTTCTGTCCTTTGAATTTCGTTACTTTATTTTACAGGTTTCAATTATTTCACTGTTACTTTATTGTATGTCATAAAGAAATATTATCTTTTTACCTTATCTTTTGATTCGTATCATTGTATTGTCTTTTTTGTCTTTAATTTGGCGGTGAAAAAAATCTGTAATGTGCTTGAGGAAAGTAATGTGGGTATCATATTTCATTACCGCAATGATATTTTTATCTTTAAACCCCAATCATTAAGGTGATTATTATAATTCTTAATTTCCTTTTTTCCGTAACTCAATTGTTTTGAGAAATGATTATGGCGTATCTGATAATAATCTCCAATTACGGAGACATTATCGTCATTTAAATCAGTAAGAATATATCCAGGTTTTTAATGGTGTCTTAACAGAGCTTCTGTTGTTTTTATCTTTGTTGGTGATATAATAGCGACCCACGTGATAAGTTTCACACAGATGAGTGTGTTCTTTTTCTCCAGGTGAATGAGCACGCACTATGATACCTTGTGTATTATTAATAGGAATGCATCTATTGACGTTAACTGCTTCATCTTCATCGTATCATTGTTTTTCGCTATCATTTGATTATCTGTATTGTTTATGAAATTATCCAGATTTCTAGAGATACAATTTCATAAACGATGTTTTTCTTCACTGTCAAACTTCGTAATAATTCAGAAATTTTGATTTTATTTAGTCTTTGGCTAGAAACCGGTACCTCCAAAACGCCACTATAGGTGTACATACTTTAACTGATTTAAATTATGTTTAATCTTAAAATAATTAAGGTCTGTAGTGGTAAGCCATCTCGCTTTTGTTTGCAAGACTGTCTTTTCTCACCTTTCCAAGACTCAACGAGATTAATACGTATCAGTAGAGTCTACAAACTGTATTCGTTAATCCGTCAGACAGTTGACGGCATCCCACAAGGTAATCAACTTAACTCGACAGTCACACAGTCCCGCAGACTGGCGTATCGATCCGCGGGCTGTTTTGTTACCGACCCCACAGTCTCCGTTTTGAGCAT
>DWNR01004748.1:0-10642 GCA_018250455.1 Polygonus leo
ACGTTTAGTTGTCAGCTACAAGAATCATGCTATTTATCTTGTACTATGTCTAATTTTTATCCCAACATTTTTTCTTCTAAGCGTGTCAATGAAAATATAAACAAGCAAGGCCTATGAAATTTTTAAATGTCCATCATTTATATCTTGTTATTGTGTAATTATAAAGTACATTGACCTTTTAATTATATTTTTTATTTATATGCTGTCTAGAAATGTATATTTTACCACACAATATATTTTATAACTTTATAAATATATATTTTTTGGGTTTAATTAGGTGCTTACATAATTTATATCTATAATTTTTGTAAGCACTTAATAATATTTTTATTTCTTCAATTATGTTATTACGATTTTTTTTATTTCTTTTTATCGGCCGTTTATATCCGAGGTGCAGATGGAAATAATAAGACCTCTGATTTTTCAAAACTGTCAAAGATAATACTATCTAAATGGAGACCTTAAAGTTGTTAGCGAAAAATGTAATATATTCCTTTAGAGCATTTATTTGTAACAAAAAAACAGTAGTTCATACTTTAAGTAACTTTTTAAAACAATTATTTTTTGTTTCAGAAAAGTACACATCACAAAACAAACACTTGAACTTATTCTAGACAGCGCGAGGGAATATATCATAGAGCCCAACTTTGAATCTCAGAACGATCCATTTATAATGAAAAACAAATTGGAAACATTTTTAATTTCTCGGCCACCCAGGGTAAGCAAAAAAAATATTATGTCGTATATAAAATAAAAGGTTAAACCTTATGTTTGAAACATTAAAATAACATATGTTGTATCGTACTCGTACTAGAGTCACATTCGACTTACGACTCAATGGGAAAATAAATGATGAAGTTAATATCACTATAAATATTTTGATGTGATTGACTAGTACGCATTATTGATTTCTACATTTTACGCTGGTATTTCTGGGAACTTAGGCACGCACATATATGTGATATGTTTTCACTGTCTTTAAATGATGGAAAATATGGCGGGGAAATCACCAGAATGGAGAGTTCTCCAAAGAAATCAAACGTGTAAACAATTTACCAACTTGCATTTGGCCTGTTTGATTAGTTAAGGCCCAAATTCTGGGGTAGGAAAGTTACTGAAGAAACACACATGTCCATGAGAGACATACAATGATAATGATATAAGGTATTAGTAGTTCATAGATTAACCTATTATAAAACAGTGTAGTTATGTATATATAAATCCGTGGAGAAATTGATATAAGATTTTTTGAAATTTGAAATTAATTTCAGATGCATTTAACAAGCAATAAAATATATTTAGTGACGATGCCAATGCAAAACTTAAATTTTACCATCTTCAAAGTATTGTAACTGTTTCGCAGTTATAATAGTTTATTATTAGTGTATGTTATACATATTTTGCAGACTGTCACTGAATACAAACCATTTCGACGAGCATCTGTCGGATTTAACAAAATCATTAATTCTCGCTCCCGTGCTAAAGTAAGTAAATTTCCATTTGTTTAGGATGGCGATGATAATGTTTTCCTAAAAGATACTATATTATCTGTATTTCTAGTAGCGATCGGAAAGTAGAAGTTCATCCAATTTGCGCAGAACCACGTCGTTTATGGATGAAAATCTAGTGGAATATCAGCAAATGTTGAAGGCGGCGGACGCGCAAATGGCGAAAGAAATAGAAGATATGACTAATGGCAAGTAAGTATAAATGAAAGTGGCAGATGATTTAGATATATTAGTCATCAGTGACTAACAATATATAAGTCAAATACAACAGTTTAATTAGACACCACAACACAATAATACACTTAGTTTTTGAAGGTTATCGCATGATATTATTGTCATAATAGTAAGCATATGGTTACTTCTAAAGTTTGCATGTATTTACTACAGTTATAGATTTTATCATCCCATCCCAGTTCAAGAAAATAAATATGTACTTTAAACTACATTTAATGTGTTCTTTTCAGAGAATATTTCAAGAAAGAATCAAAATTAAACAGAATTACATTAATGTATAAAACCTATTCCATGGAAAAAACATTTAATATGCTTGCAGATCCTCTGTTTAAATATTACATAACTTGCTGTCTAATTATTTCTTTACTGATATTTATAATCAACGGACTAACTACTAATTGGTGAGTATTTAATAATAAATAGGAGAATATAAATTATTTTTATGCGTCCTTATATCTATCTATCTTTCTTAATATTATAGTCTGTATATAACTTAACTTCACAAAAAATATTGTAAAGATAGTGTATACAAGAAATATTCAATGTTTGAGATATGAGATAGAAATATTTAAATGTTTGAAATAATTTCAAATAATTTTATTAGGGTCCAAAGTTATTCACATTGTGACATGATTTTCAGGCTTAGCGGCTTTCAATGGTACATATGGATATTTTTTGTACTGTTGATACTCGGACTAGTCTTAATGCAACCTTTCACGTGGTTTCAATTTGCTTGGACAAAATATAAAGGACTCGATGAGCCAAGGAACAAGTTCCTTAGATTAATTTACGACATATCGGTAGACATAATAAAATCGGCCAAAATAAGAATTATTTTGTATCTCCTCATAAGTTTGGCATTAGCTATTACTTCAGTTCTCAACGTAATACCCTGCACGGAAGCTGAAGTAGAACCATCTACAGAAACCGTTCTATCGAACTGTGTTTCTTCGTGGGTAATCACTTTTTCACAAGTTAAGTTCTTTATAGACACGTTATATTCAACTAAAAAAATGTTCTTTGCTTTATAGCACGTGACTCAGTGTTGGAGCCTAGCTTTGCTATTGAACTTTCTCTTCAGCAGAGTATTTTTCATTTTTAAATGGATCGTTGCTGGAGGCATGACTATTTTTTACCTGTGGGTTGTGTGGGAAATCAAATCTTCGCTGTTTGCTATAGACCTCACCTGGAATATTGGATTGGATCCTCGAATTTCTCATACACTGTCAGTCGTATTTATTACGATAACTCTTTATTGGATTGATAGAACTACGGAATTCAGGAACAGATTAGATCACTTATGGCAAATACAACTCATTGAGGAGCAGCAAGAGGCAGAAACGATGCTAAAAGTAAATAACATGCTTTTGGAAAACATTTTGCCGGCCCACGTCGGTAAGATAATGTAGATGTTTCATAGGTACATCTCATTGACCGTTATGCAATTTTTATAATATCACAAGATCTACTTATCCTCATTTCAGTGCAGGTATACTTAGATCTAAACAGATCAATAGACGAATTGTATTACGAGAAATATGACAACGTAGCAGTTATGTTTGCTTCTCTAACGGACTATAAACTTGGAGTAGAAAATGATGCGGACTTGAGTGATAAAGTTGTTTTGAGAATCTTGGATGAAGTTATTTCGGATTTTGACAGGGTAACAAAACATTTTTTAAGTATTTGTTATGTATGTGTTGACTTGTGATTTAAAAAATCGTTTTGATTAATTCAACGGATGTAACTTTATTGTCAGCTACAAGAAAAAGAGATAGGAGCATAATGTTTGTCCCACGCAATAAAAAATCCGAATATCCTTCCTTTTCAGCTGTTACTTACTGGTGCATCTGTGTACAAAGTTGAGAAAATAAAAATGGCTGGTTGGACGTACATGGCAGCATGCGGATTAGACCCAAGTAGACGAGATTCAATTGATTCTTCGTCTTACACGGGAAGTTCAGTGGACGCAAAACAAAATACACCATACAACAGAGCTATAGTCGTGACGATGGTTGAATTTGCAGCCGCTATGATGATGCAACTCCAGAATTTCAACCGAGGGTCCTTTCAAAGCTTTGAAGGGCTTAATCTTCGTATAGGTGTGCAAAACTTATAACTTAAAATACTTTTATGGTCAAAAAAAACGGTTCACACTTAGTTTATTTTTTTTCATTTTATTTAAAAATATTAAATTATATTATATTACGGAATATAGCAAATGTAATAATATGTTAATCTATTATTGGAACTAAATTTGTTTAAAGGAATATCAAATGGAGAAGTAGCAGCTGGAGTAGTTGGTTCTCTAAAACCACTATATGATATTTGGGGCAATGCAGTCAATATGGCATCACGAATGGATTCGACAGGAGAAACGGGTCGAATACAAGTAAGAAAAATAATTTCACTCAAATCCCTATTATTAAGTTCGCAAATTAAATTATTTAACAGAAAGCACAAAATCAGTATGCTGTAAATTGTTTATTCTATATGAAATAATGGGCTTCATAATGTTCACAACATTTAGCAAGCACTAACATATTATTATTGTCTATGTCAGTATTTGCTCAGAACAAACTATTGTTGATCTGAAAACAACAGTGCAGGTGATGCTGCCGTACTTGTAAAATAAATATAGGGAAATTATCTAACTTATTTGAAATTAATGTGTACATTTTTCAGGTTACAGAAAATACCGCCTTCATCTTAGACGAGTGCGGTATCCTCACCACGTATCGCGGGGAAACGTTTGTCAAGGGAGCTGGTTACATAAAAACTTATTTCGTGCCATTGGACGATCATTTTAACTTAATCAGGAAGAAAGATAGTTCAGATTACTATAGAATGCACGACAGGCGTCGCTTTTTCCAATCAAGAAACACTATTCTCAGCGATTCATCTCTCGAGTCCGAAATAGGTTCCCGTATTTCGGTAGAAGGCCCTCGAGGCTTTGGTGTTGAAGAATTCATTATAGATTTTGATGAGAACGACGATGCTATAGAATTACAAGATAATAGAAATCGTCGATCAACGCAAAGATCACAGCAACCACAGAATGATGCTCCAAGAACTAGTGTTAGTACATTTTCATCAGAATCTGAAGTGTTAGAGACACATTGTTAGTGTATTCAAATCATTACGTGAAAATTGCTTTTAATTAATGTATTCTTAGTAGCACTGCTACTGTTAGAGTTCCAAATAGGTAGGTCACACTCATTTGTACAAAAGACATTTTTTGTGCACTAACACATTTCAAACAACTGCGTTTATTAGTATCATTAGCGTCGACTAATTTATGAAAAAGATGTATTACTTAGTTACAAATACCGATATGACTGATTCATGGCTAAAGTAGAATGCATTAGTTGCTTGTAGTATTAATATATGTCGTGTACATTATGATAAAATTTTGTTTGTTGAACCATCTTGTATTCGGGTAGATTCGAATGTTTTGTTTTAGTTTGTAAGATGAAATGACTCATTATATTATTAGTAATCAATATTATTTTAGATATAACTGTATATAGGTTAAGTTAAACTAGTAGTCTCGTAGAGTGTATCGTGTAATTTTCAGCTAATAGTTTTTTTTTTAAATTTAATGGTAAAGCCTCGAACATGTAATTCGATCCTTCCTTTTTTTCTTGACGTTACATTAATTCTTACTTGTGTGTTTAATTCGTATTTTCCTTGTGACAGAGATCAAAGTAAAGATCCAGACGGAGTATTATTTGTCGAAGAATTTCATGAGTTGAAAGATGGTTTCGTATCATTTGTAATTTCATACAAACTAATATTTGTAATTGGTTAAACCTGGAAAAGTTTATTTTTTTTAATTTTATATATTCTACTTTTATTATTCTCAAAATAATGATTTTGATTTATGGTTTTGATGAATTTATTAAATAAAAAGTATTTTGATGTGTATTGTGTATGAATTTTAAAATAAGCGACAATCTTTGAATATTTCATTAAGCTAAAAATGTCCTATAACAAGCTCCACATATATCAATAATACTATATAAGATTTGAATATGATCGGAGGGACTTGCCAATTGGTATATTTGTATAAAGACGAACTTATTATACAAAAGAGTATTTCTTAGTCTTATGTGGACACAATTAATAACTTGCATAGTAAAATGTTACTTTTTGTTGTTCCATCTTATATAACCTTCTATTTGTTACTTCTATAGCTAATATATCTTAATTTTAATTATTGTAATAATTTAGTTTTCTAATTTACAATAATTTTGTAATAATATAGTTTATACAAGAAGAAACTTTACAATAATATAGCTTATATTCAGAATAAAACATAGGCATACAATTTTTTCATATATTTTTTTATGGCAGAACATCGTTTGCGGGGTCAGTTAGTTAATAATAAAGTAGTATTAGACAAACGCCGACTGTGACAGGCTTGGCAATATTTTTAAATCATCTGTACTAACATCACATGGATAAGTTCAATGACTCCTCAGATTACCGATCCACCTGGATATAAATGTTATTTAGTTAACAATTAATGTTATGTGATACATGTTACGTTGGTTATTACAGGATATGTGCATACTAACTTATTATTCGATGAATTTCGCAGTGCCAAAACTCTCAGAGAGTAGATAGAAGTCACGCATAACATAAGTTAAAATAAAGGTGATATCCAGATATTTTAATCGAATTTAGAGAAATTGTGATGATTACTTTATGATTTAATATAGGATCTGAACAAAACAAATAATTAACACATTAATAATTGGCCCAATATTTATTTATATTAAAACAACAATAACAGTTACCAAATATTAATTCACTTAAACCACTTATTTTTTATAACTATAGATATGTTACTGGATTACGGTTGAAATGTGTACTACCGAGTGTTTTGTTGACAGCACTTTTTTATAAATAAGTTATATTTTTTGATTCGAGTGGTAATAAATTACGTAGTGACGTACAGAGTGACCTAAATCGCACTTTACGCACGCTTTTTCGTGACCAAGGTTGCCTATTTCTGCACGGTGCGTAAATGAATCGACTAACTTCACTCAAGCAGAAAAAAATAAAAAAAATATTCAAATGTCATTTGAAGCGTTTGTCATTTGTTTGTTTCGTAAAGTGCGGTTTTAATGTCAAACTTGTTATAAAATAGTATACGATACCCATGACCTAAGTTGTCTATTATTCTATTGCTAACTTCACGCCGTGCAATAATAGGCTACTTAGGTCACACGTATCGTAATGTACTATTTCCATAAAAAAATTCTAAATTACTTTGATATAATACCCATCGTGCAAGTCCCTTTTCTATCCCAATTCAAATGCGTTTTTCTCATCACTTTGTAAACGTACCTATATAAACATATCTATTGTATATAATATTGCTTCATTTTGATGTACAACAGTTAGACAGGAATAAAGGCGTAATGGCCGTGAACACAATCAGCAACAGCGTAAATAGTGCTGAGGTTATTTTCTAAAGTAATTTTGTTGCATTCTTTTATAGTGTTTGTGAAATCTTCCCGTGTTCCGCTCCCAACTTGCAAATCTGCGAATTTTTCTATAAACAGGTGGCCGTCGCCATCACAGTAACCACAGTTTAGGGCGATGCACCAAAGGAATTTTTTTGTTGGTTCGTCCTTGGGAATTGGCCAATCAAAAATTATCTTTTGGATGATTTCACCAGGAACGCCCGTCTCACCAGCACAAACTCCAACTTGAGAGCGCACTTTTTCAATACTTGAGGCCGGCACCTTCATAATAGGCTGAAATATGAAAATAAGAAGTATGAAAAACACTTAATAAAAAATTGGAAACTAAATCTTTCAATAACATATTACCAATATCCCAAAAGTGGTACCTGAGAATGAAAAATCAGCCCAAAGTCACGTTCGAAGTACGAGATACCAAGGAGGAATTGGTAAAATAAAATTGTGAGGACACCTACCTATCACCTGTGTGATATCCAAAAAAAATCGATAACACAACAAAACTAGTTCGCCCTTGGCCAGCTTGGTGGAATATGACTTAATTCTTTTCATTTTGCGAGGAGTATTTTCAGCAATAAAATAAAGGGATAAATATAAGACCCTTACCTTTTCCTGAATACTCTCTTCAAAGAGCAAAACACACAATAATACTACATAACAAATTTTGTTATACGCTCCCATTTTAATTTAGGAATTTAAAAATGTTGCAAATTAGAATGTGAGTGTTAGTACTCAAAGGTATAGAATAGTGACTCCAAATAACACGTAGATCTCTTTTATATATTTTGTTACCCATTGACTTTAATTAAAATCATTTTGTACGTGATTTTTTAGTAAAATATGGCAAATATTAATTATGCGAAATGGATATTGCTTTATAAAACTACTACACTAGCAAGTTATAAAGAAATTATTCCAAAACTACGTAATAAATATTTTTTTAATTGAAAAATACATTATTTTTTATGTGCTCATTATTTAAATTGGGTATTATTAAAAATTGCAAATAAGTGACCATGATGATATAATTTTACCTATTCATAAAGTGTACACCTACATCTATCTAAAATATGATGATGAAATATATTTCATTTATTTAAAAGTTTAAGGATATTTCTTCTTTGCAGCTTTATGTCGGGTAGCAGTTACATTGTATGTAATACATAATACTTTAATCTCGTGTATTTTCGGAAATCCTTTATTATAATGATATTCACCCTTGTTTTTGAGGAACTCGATCCGCATCTAGTTTTGGTTAAATTATAAATATTTAATATTTACAATGAACGCGCCAATCTTGATCACCAACAACTTCATAGTTGTTTTGTATAAACTTTAAATTTTACTAACGTATCTTTAAAAAGTCATAAAGATGCTCACTGAGGTCAGGCATCGTTATGTTAATTTCCGGAGAAATAATTTCAACCTATAAGTTTAGTGGCGCTATCTGACCTGACGATTCAAACTAGAGTACAGTAGCTATTGACCCTGACCCATGTGAGATGAATAGGTATCAGCATTTATTTCATTCTTCTCGATGTTCTTCGAAATCATCACCATTACTGATTCATGGTTGTACCCCTAACAATAAGGAGGATGTAGCGGAAAGTGAAATGGTAGACTTCACACATTCTTGAGATTTTTTTGCAATATCTTAGGCTCTAAAATCAACCACCAAAAATCAACTAATATCTGATTAAATCAAGCGTAATAGGAGAAAATCCGTCTAGAATAAGAGAAAAACTAGAACACAACAGTTTTGAAACCAAACTTTACTGCGAGGCACCTACTTTTGCTTTATAAGGCTCAATTGAGGCCCTACATGGAGGAGCACAGGAGTACTGGCGGGAGCACCGCAATATCAGCTGGAAGTGCTGGAACCAATTAACTCAATACAGAAACGCGCAGTCCGAATGAACTATGAATTAAGGAATTGGAAGGTTTCATTTGCATAATCTTGATTCTTGGCAGTTCTCTACTCTTCGGTTTGCGTGTACGTGTTTTTTACCTCTAAAATGGATAATGTGGTGAACTTCCTTCTAAGTTATTCCCGAAGCGCTATTCTCTCTCTGCGTTCTCAGGTTTAGTTAAAAAAAATAGGATTCTTAAGCTATAGGCTATTACTACTTATTTTTATATTAAACTAGATTGACTAGGATCTTATAGCAGGTGTTACAAGCAACAGCTTGCATGTCTCAAATAAAGAGAAGAAATCATGTTATACTTCATATTCTGAGATTGTTAAAATGATATTCGTAAAAACTCATAATTACAGTTAGCACATTAATTAACCATAAAATGGAGAATTTTGATTTCATCGTTCTCATTCTCATTCTCTGTACCTACTTCGAGTCCTTTTAAGGTAGCTTACAATTTAAAACTATTTTAACTCTTCTAGCTATATAGTTCACTTCACAGGCTTCTATCCCTCTCTTAGCACACTTGGCACCGACATTAAAATTATAAATTCTTTTTCGCTTTTTAGTTCATTATGAAGTGGGTTCTATATTTTATACAAAACGAAAATATTTTGTTTATTTTTAGGGGTGGATAACTAGTAACAAGTAGTTTTCTGGGTCGAAAACGTTATTAATAAACAACTGCTACGCGGAGTTCAAAAGGCCTGGTGGAGGTACTGCCCGGACAACACGTATACAGGTTTCAACATATTTTGTATAAGTAATATTTTATATTTTGAACTGTTGTTCTAGCGTAAATAAATTTATCATCATCAGGAATTATGAGTTGAAACTTATGCTGGAGATTCTGCTTAGTATTTGCAACACTTATTTTTAAGTGACAAATAATCACAGAGTTACAGTTCTGACAGACAGTACCACTGCATCATCAGAACTTAGTCTTTTGCAATATCCAGTCCAGGACTTCTTTCATTACTTAGGATACATACTATAGGATCCTTTTTAGGATTTATTCCCTATGTAACTTTGAAGTCCAAAATCAAATAATTATAAAAAAGTAAACAGTATTTTGAAAATACTAAGCAGAAACTCCATGAAAGGTTTTAAATCACTATTTATGGAATAGATTAGTGAGATTTCTTTTATTATGCTACTAATTTAAAAACGCGAAAAATTGAGCGGGTGATGATAAGAGGTTTTTGCTTATTGGCAAATGTACGAGTACTATTAATAAAATTGTTATTTTTTATAATAATTTGGAACTCATTTCAGAAAAGACAACATCGAGCAAAATAAAAAATCTTAAAAGCGCAGAACAATTATTATTATATTATTTTGACGTCAGTGCCAACAACCAGTGACGTCAGTGTCGACCATGAAGGAAATGCTATGAAACACTTGTTTGCACACCTCGATCCGTCATCAAGATGGCTGGATCAAGATGGATAATAATAATAATAATAATAATAATAATAATATTCTTTATTGT
>DWNR01004749.1:0-10642 GCA_018250455.1 Polygonus leo
CACGACAACATTCGCAATATTTTTCATGCGGGAACATAATAGACTTGCGAAGGGTCTTCGTGACATTAACCCTTGTTATAAAATTACTAACTCATATACCTTTTTATTTATGTACATTACAATACATGAAGCAATTATGAACAATTTATATACGAGCTCGGTATTCAAAGGGGGATTAAATAAATTATCTAATAATTCACGAAGTATAGTTGTGTGGGTGCCGTCATATTAGTTAGGTTGCTTGTCAAGAGAGAGGTTGCAAGCCTTCATAGGTACTTACATGAGTTCTTACTCATGTACTTAACACGAGGTTAGCCATAAGCCACGTGGCTTTTTGAATAAGTGTAACTAACAACAAGACCTTTCCAGCCGAAACGCATGTTGCGAAGAAACAAATGATGCGCGGTGGAAATTACTTACTTACTACTAGGACTTGGTAAAATTTATATGTCTATCAATCGATCTATCGATTCTAGCTAAATGAATCGACATTTAGAGATATACCACCTACAGTCGCAACACCTTCCAAACAAATCCATATTCATTTCATTTAAATTAAAACCTTAACTCTACAATCAGACGATTATACTTTCTTTGTCACGCTAGCACACACAACGATCAAAGCAAATCGAACTCTTTGTTTAAAAAATAAGGTATAAATTCCCTCGTCATATGCACGGAAGCTGGCACCGGACCAAAGAACGCTGAGGGCGAGTCATCTCGTACCTATTCCCTAAAGACCTTGGACGACATTGAACTCTCCAACGAGGTCGGTTCGCGGTACAAGTACCATACCGCGATGTAACGTTTAATTAATATGAGTTCTGATACTGTGTGCTCAAGTTTTCACAATTACGCAAGTTTACACAGATGTTATATGTGATTCCGAAATAAGTAGCAATGCTTAAGCTCATATATGTATTTACCAGACGGTATTACTAGAAAATACTAAAATGTGGTTTAATTTTTCAAGATACATGCTTTTCTGTATTCTGCTGTCCTATCATCTGCTGTTCGTGTCTTTTGTATAGAGATAGCAAACAAGCTCGCAGTCAACCTGTCAAGTCATGAATGTATAGCAACTATAATCATCGTTACATTTACATTCTTATTGTTTCTTTTTCCTAATAAAAAAGAACCATCAAAATATATTTTATCGTCACGTCTCGTCTCACAAAGAGACAAATTTATAATTTATTAAGAACAAAAGAAACATAAAGTATCGATGAAGATATCCGTTATAATAGAGACAAGTGGGTCTAGTCAAAAAGCATTGCCGTAGTAAACGTCAAACGCTAACCTCGTATGTAAGGGAATGATATAAGGTTTCGTTATGTCTTTTCCGCAGCTTATGTCATTCCCATAAATTACGTTCAGTTCACAGTCGAATTGAGGACATCCCTTAATTTAAATTGGGAAGTTCTTAGTCGTTATTGGTAATAACACTTGTATTAGGTAGCAAACGAGCATGCAGACTGCATGATGGTGCTACCTGATGGTAAGTGGTCACGGCCACCCATGGAAATGAGTAGTCTTCGCCAAGCATTTATTGACTGACGACCCAAGGTTGACCATAAATGCGTTACTACCCTTGAGGACTAAGATGTTCGCCTCGCTTGTAAGTATAGCTGGCAATGACGCTTCTGCAACCCGAAACACAATAAATTGCTTCACAGAGGATTATGAGGGGGACGGTGGTACCTCCCCAGTTGAACTACACGAGTTCAACCGGGCAGGAACACCTGGCAATGTTCGTGTTGTGTTCAGTGCTCTTTTAAAGATTCCATTTTGTCATTCGAAATTCTAAAAATAGAATCCGTTAAAAAATAAGTAATGCCGTCGTTTCGTTTCTACGCAATTAATACGCCATTGCTCTTTTATTAAGCAGTTGAACGCACGTTCGTTGACTTAGCTGAGATAAGAATATCAACAATAAAAGAACAACATATCGAGCGGTCATCATGTATTATTTTGCCAGTTCGTTTGAATATGATTTTTCGAGATTCGTACCCAAAGCTTGCTAACGCGATCGTTAAGGCTTCGATCGTCCGTCATTTCTTTAGTTAATTATTAATTATTATGATCATTTTATTTTGGACTGAATAATCAGTAACGGATTAACAAGTAAACAATTAAAGATTGATAAATTGGAATAGAACACAAAAGAGTCCAGAAGTCTACGAATGTATATGTATAATAATTTATTAGCCTCGTAAAAGAAAATACACATCAGAACACAGTTGAGTGACATAAATACCATTGTTTCTTTTCCTACTTTCATATTACTAACGGATAAAAACTAACTAATATTCCTATTGACAACTAACAATAACTGACATCAATTGCCTCTTTACACAGACTCGTCAGATGTTTTGTAGATGTACTGCATACTCCGCAGATACTTCATTTAATATCAAAAAAATCATAAGACATAAATAGACTTCCCAGTCAGTCGAAATCCTAATATTCTACCTTTCTTATAAGGCAAATCCTCATCATTATCCTTATTCTTATATATAACAACGCAATAAGTTTTCGAGTGGTTAGCCGGGGTAATCTCAGAAACCAATAAAGCCATTCAGTGAATTGATTTATATACTTAGGATAGGCTATTTATATTAAAAAAATACATAATTGTAATGACGACAGCAAAGCAACGGTCATCGGTAAGTAATTATTAATTTTTGTGGCCTATGTTTGGAACAAATAATTTATATTATTAAAAATTATTTTATCTATATTCTCATCATTACTTTTTATCTTCTTAGATATGAATATGAACAGTGTGTCGAGTACTAAAACGAAAAAGAAGAAAGTACAGGGAAGGGTCACAGACAAAACATAATATAGTATATGTATAAAAGTAACAAAAACAGTGTACCAAAAATAAGAAAAAGTAAGCTGAAGAACGTGTCACAGACAACAAATAACATAGTATATTAGAGTAATAACAATCTTACTTCTCATCATTCTCATGACGCACCAGATCGATGTCTATTGGCAGGTTGCAAGGCGCCTCTTCACGTTTCTTGCACAACCATTTAAATATATTTTTCCACATCGAATTTCACTTGACAAACAAAATACTGTACTATATCTCACTGTATACAGTATATACAACTGTTTTTAATACTGTTTATAACAATTAACACTTTTTTAACTGTGGTATGTTGTTTATTCACATTGTTTTAACAAACCGTATATTGTGTATAAACACTGTTTTCCTTAAATCGCAGCATGTTACGTATTGAAACAATAATTTTAGACATAAGGAAATTTATTAAAAATGTCCAAAAATAACTACACTTAAAGTGTGATAAAATAAAACCACAAATAGTCACAATTTATGTAGTCTCAACTATGTATGTTGCAAATTACTATGACATAAAATATACTAATCAATTTATGTTCTGCAACAAATATTTTTTCGGAAATTTGCGCAAAACTCAATTCACGTGGAAATATTACATTATTTACCATTAAACTGCATGTAAGTGTAAAATCAATATCACAGTTATTATTAAAAATATCGAATTATAGAAAATTACACACAAATCGACATTTCATCACATAGACACGTGTATTCATGAAACATCAGAATTTGTTGACTAATGTTTTAGAGAATGTTATTGTTTAGTATAATGATTTCAAAAGATGATAAGCTATCAGTGGACACTGGGCGAAGGACGAAGCTAAGCTTTACTCTAGTGCAAAGAAAGTGATTCTAAGAATTTGTTGACTAACGTCTTAGAGAATGTTATTGTTTAGTACGTCGCAATTAAATCGTTCATGTTTTCGACGTGTGTTTTTTTTCCACAGGCTCCTATGGCGACATAATGAACACGAGCACGTCCTCCACCTAGTACGGCACGTAGACGGCAACCGACGGCCCATGTCGGTCGCCGCCCACTAGTTCTGTCAGGCCGGCAAGTGATGGACTAGCGCAAGCCGCCTACCGGCGACCGTCCTGCGTGGATGCGTCAACGCCTCTCTCACCTCCCTGACACGCTCGGCTTCCCTCTTCTGCGACATCACGTCCTCGTAGAAGAGGGAGACCACGAAATGCTTACTGTTTGTTTGTTATGAATAAATCAGGTAGAACTTGCTTCGACCGGAGAGGTACCACCGCCACCCTCATAATACTCAGTAAAGTAATTCTTGCGTTTCGGTATGGAGAGGCGTGGTGGCCAGCTATACTTGCGAACGAGGCGACCATCTTAGTCCTCAGGGGTAACAATGCATCTGTGGTCAACCTCAAATACGACTCAATAGTACTTGGGATCATATGAAATAATTCACATCCGTTAAACACATGGGTGAAGGTCACTTCTAATTCGGATCTAGAAGATCCGAAATGAAGTCGAATTTATCAAAAGCATACAATGTGCAATAAGTTCCTCTTAAATTCTCACTAATTTTTTGGTTGGTATTTTGGTACAAAAATATGTAGACGTATGTAAACCACTCGTTCTCGTAATAACATTCCTGCAGTAATCATTTCCGCTCCAAAAAACATTTACACCACACAACATAACAGAAAAACTTATGTCTCAATTCAGTAATGAAAAATACTTTAGAGCCAAGAATCAAAAATTGGTAGAGGCCAGAGAGTTGATCAAGAGATGCCTACCCCTCATAATCTTCAATAAAGCAGTTCTTTTTGTTAAAGAAATGTGGTTATTGTTATACTCAAACAAGTACTCAGGGATACTGCGGATTCTGTGGTAGATCTCTGTAGTCACAGTCTTCTGGAAGAGTCAGGAGGAGCAACGCATAAGTGGTCCACCTTGGACTTCAATAATAATTTGGGTCGATTACAGATGTCTATACCACAGCTTCCACTTAAAAAGCGTTGATTTAAAGACAAAAAATCCTTACCTATCAGCAGGTATCATGACGGCAGCATCCTCCTCCATCGACTCATCGCCGACCTCCACCTCCAACTGCATCGGCGGTGGTGAGCTCATGGCCGCTTACCACTCGACGATCGCGAAACGCTCTGCAATGCAATAGAATATATTCATCATCATCATCATCTTGATCATCATCCTCACAGCGCATTAATATCCCACTGATGGGCACAGGCGACATAATGAGAAGAATTTAAGCCATACTGTAGAAGGTGATAAGTGGTCACTGCCGCCCAAGGAGATTAGTGATCATCCCAGTACGATTGAGCGCACCACAGATAACTTGCTACCCCTGAGGACTAAAATGCTCACCTCGTTTATAAGTATAGCCGGCAAACACTTCACTTCAAACTTAAATACAAGAACGTTTCAAAGAGGATTGAAAGGATTTTACCAGGCAAATAAAAATATCTCAAGGATAAAGAATATCTCAATTTTTTGCAACCTCTCAGGCGTGTAGGTTAAAAATCTCTTAGGATGTGGTTACCAGCCACTTATTACTTACTTGCCAGCCACACGAGGCGAACATGTTAAGGATCGTTAAGGTTGACAACTAGGGATGTTAGGAAGCTTCGACTGCGACTCCGATCGGAACGAGTCGGAACTTTCGATCGATATTATACCTCGGGTTCCGACTTCAGCTCCGACACTTTTAAATCGGAGATTTTAATCGGAGGTCGAAGCATAGCAGATAGCCGCGGTCGTGAGCCCAACGACCCCTTATTGTTGTGGAAAGTGAATACAAAATTCCAATTCCTTAAATTGATAGCCCACCAATACCTTTCTTGTTTAAGCGACTAGTAGCCAGCAACGTTTTAGTGGTGCTAGCCAATCTATTATGGTTAAGAAATTGATTGTATGAAGACAAAGCAGCTCCGACGCCGCCTTCGATTCCGATTTCGGTTCCGACTCCGACTCCGACTCCAACGAACCAAATTTGAAAACTTCGAGTCAGATTTCGGTTCCGATATATCCACCTCCGTAACATACCTAATGACAACGTATCTGTTATCGTCCTTGGTTATGGCATATTTAGGGATACGTGTCACGAATGACAGTGACCATTTAGCAAATAAACACCTGACTTGTTCGTAAAACCTTGTTCTTTTTAAGTCTCTTAATAAAAAACCCCTTAAGGGACGATCGTAATGACAAAAGCCCGCTAAAGCTTTAATATCGAGCATTCAAACTATTTTAAATTCTAATTGATTATTAACCAATCTCAAGTGTCAAACCTAATTAATAACGGTCTTGACACACATACCTATCATTCATATCTTTCAAGTACCTCGTCAACTTGCATTGTGTAGCGCCTAAATCAAAAAGTAATATCAATCACAATTCCAAAATCTATATATAAAAATCTCGTATCACAATGTTTCTCCGGGCTAATTTCCGAAACTACCGGATTGATTTTAATGAAATTTCGCAATATAGATTATTTCGATTAATGACCACGACATTTACATAGGATATTTAATGATTTTCCCGCAGTAAAAAGTGTTCTAAATGTTGACCAGGCTTGGTATATATACACCAAAAAAAGATTCACACACAAAAAACATTGACAGACAAAAAAAATAAAAAACATTAAAAGTGTTCTAATACTATTTTAACATCGCCTCCAATTAGTTTTTCGTACATATATTCAATGTACAGACACACGAATATATGTATATATAGATTACTGGCAGAACGTCTGCCGATTCCGCTAGTATATAACTTAATAGGTTTAAAACCAACCACTTTAAGTACTAATAAACCCTTAGGTCCCCTAGGATTAGATTTTCTTTTACATTAATGATCGAAAAAAAAATCATCATCAAAACCAAATCACAATGAAGCTATCACAAAACAAATATAAGGAAAAGAAGTCTACTTGAACCTTATCTTTTGCAGCCGGCTAAAAATATATAAACACTAATGTTTAACTTTAAAGATAATATATTATAAAGATTTTATTATCTGCGTCCGTATTGTGCACTCTTGCAAAGAATACGAGTGTAGGTCAAACGACCAGCGTACCGCAGAGATCAACAATTGAAGAAAATATCGTTAAAGAGATATCAAAAGATCTTATACTTCTCATAAGACCACTATATTTTGCCGCATAAGGAGTAAACATCAACAATTGAAGAAAATACGAGTTTCTCTAAAGAGATATCAAAAGATCCTTTCTTCTCATAAGACCACTATATTTTACCGCATAAGGAGTAAACAGGAAGCAATCAAAGCCTTAGAATATGTGTCCAACATATTTAAGTCTATTTGTGACCAGAATTTGGCCTTTTCTTTGCCTTCTTTCTGTTTTTATAGACAAAAGTGTACACTTGATTATCGGTATTTGCAACGTATTTGCATGGTTATCTGTAAACTTCGAATATAATTAAATGATTTCCATTGTTATACGGGAGAAAGAGGTTTATTTTAATTTTGTGCTTCCACTGACAATGTCCATAGAATTCCAACACGGCAGTTTTTTTAAATATAAATGTAGTAAAAACCTAACTTAAACTACCACTACCCATGGATTCCTACCTGCATCAGATAGACATGAAGTTCTACTTGACATCGACCACATACGACCCCTGAATAATGCAATGGTTGTCTATTGTGTATGGCGGTGGTACCATTACAGGTAACACCACACTTACAGGGCTACCTTATAACCAATAACACCTATATTCTGCGACCGGCAAGTCTAGACCAATCTTATCTCGTCCTGGCAGACATAACAATGAATTAACCCCGTAATGTATTCACGACGTGCCGGAATGTTTGTGATTTCGTAATGCGCCATATTACGTCAATACGAGCAGACAGATCTGGCTATGTTAATGTAGAAAGGAAAATATTCAATCTGTGCTGAAATCTTACGATGACACCGATGTCAGTACGATCCTAATCGACGAATGACGTCAACTCATTCATGGATTTAAGGGTTCCTTACGCAATGGAACCATGCCAATGGGATCATAACAAAATATACAGACCGAACAATGTAGAATATTGCAGCCATTGCAGGGTGGTACGGAAGCTTTCGTGTGCGAGTACGATTTGTATTTGGCCGTTAACATTTATTAGGAAGGGTAACGTTTAATGAAATTTTGGAAATGACTCTTGACTAAAAACAAATGATATTCTGGTATTGATCCCCGCTTTCCGGGTACCCTTCCTCTAAGGTTAGCTAGAAAAGATCGATGCCTAAGTGATTAGAGCACCTATTGTCTGTCCATAATGTCACTCTTAAACCAAAACACGTCAGCGACAATCTTATCTCCTAGCCACTGTCTAGACAGTATTCACCACTAGATTTCAATCTAGCACACTTTACATCGTATCTCACTGTACACTGAACACAAACTGCTCCACCACGCTGACGTCATGCAAACGACCTGCTCCGTTTTCAGAAGACGGCGTGATCATCAACCGCAATCGCAAGTATAATGTTATTTTAGTAATAACTCTAACTCCTAGCCACTATCTAGAACTCTAGACGGTATTCACCACGCGATTCTTTCATTTTAGACATTACATCCATCTCTAACTTTACACTGAATATAAACTGGAACCGAGAAACCGGCACAGCACAGCACAGCGAAGGACCTAGACAGCATTTACCACAAGGTTCTTAATTCTAGCTCAATTTACATTGTACACTGAACACTACATTTTGTTAAAGTGTCAAAGTCAGTTTTATTACCATTGATTTTAAATATATGTCTACCATACGATATTACATAGAGTAGATATGCAACTAACACTCAAAAAGTGACGATACAAACGGGTCCGATTTAGATAAAATGTACTTACATGAACAATGTAACAAAGATGTGAAAGAAATAGCAAATTTATCTTTGTTAAGAGTGCGACAAGGATTAAATTCCTCATTAGACTCGTTCGCGCCATACGTTTGGCGTACATGTATACCATTATTTATAATAGTGTGCGTTTATAATAGTGTAATTAATATGTGTGCGTAATTAATAATGTTTACCTGTCCATAATTCACCTTTAAACCAAGCACATCAGCGACAACCCTATCTCCTAGCCACTGTGTAGACAGTATGCACCACTAGATCTTATCTCTTCTCTCACTGTACACTGAACTAAACTAAAACAAATTGTGATCTAGCTCACTTTACATCGTCTCACTGTACACTGAACACAAAATGCTCCATCACGCTGCACGTAAATTCAGTACTGATATTAAGATATACAAACAGGTTCAATAATAATAGAATGACTCTTTAATACCGTTCCCGCCACATGTAAAGAACACATTACAACCACATCATCCTATCTCATTGTACACTGAACACAAACTGCTCCATCACGCTGACGTCACCCAAACCGCTCCATTTTCAGAACACGGCGTGATCTTGAAAAGCGGTCGGAAGTAGAATGCATTCAATTTTACAGAGTTGCGGAACCGAGGAGCCGAGGCGAGTCCGTTCTCGGTTTTCCTTATTAAGCGTGTGAACGGAATTAATTATCTGCGACCCGAGCGAACGATAACCTCTCAATAGAAACCTGGGTTGCATTATTGAATTCTAGTTGGTAACTTGGTAGTCTTCGTTTCGACTTCTCGAGAATACGAACCGAGTTTTGAGTCACGCGTTCAGAACGCAACTGGTTTTCTGAGTCCAATTGCATTGAGATAAATCCGGATTTGTGGACACATCTGGACACAACTGCACGTATCTAGTGCAATCCAAATACGTTCCGCTTTGTGTTAACAAACGCCCAAACAAACTTTCCCTTTAATAATATGTTAAAGATAGGACAAAGAATTACATAAGCATCATCTTAGGTTGACGAAGAAAAACAACCATAAAATCTTAGTATATGACATATGTGCTATGAACGAGCCTTTATAATCGATACGAGTAGTAAATTTAAACTCGTAGTATTTTTCGGCAAGGAAATATAGGCCAAGGACAGAACCACGAAGCAAGACATTAATTAGTCAGTCGCCCTCATTCCAACAAAACACTAACGTATTCGCCTTATTATTTATTACTGGAGCCTGCTTTCATTGTTTTGGGGACCCTAGGCCAACTTACTAAATAGATTCCTAACGTAAAACATGCCTGTATCACTGCTGGGCATGATTCTGCATTTTTTTATTGTATAAAGGTAGAAAACGAGCCTGCAGTCCACCTGATGATATGTGGTCACTTGCACCTTGAGACATCAAGTAATTATCCCCAAGTACAATTAAATCATACCTGAGTTTGGCCACAGATGCGTTGCTACCCCTGAGAACTAAAATGTTTGATTTGGGTTTAAGTACAGCTGGTAATCCAAAACCTAGGAGTATGTGATAGGCAGTGTTATCTTCACATTCTATCACCTATCATGGTAAATGAAGTAATAAGATTAACATTCATTTGCCACAGTAACCACTTGCCATCAGAATACACAGTCATTAAAAGTGGCCAACGATTGTGTGGTCCATTTAATCTACTTGTCACTGTGGCACATGGATATAAATCAACCCTGTAATTAATCCACATTATTCAATGAAATTATATATGATGGTAGGAAACATTATTATGTTATTTGCATTTGTAAACATAGAGAACAACACCAAATGTACCTAAATTTTGAAGGTGGTAGAACTCACGTAGTTCGACCGGGGAGGTCCGCCCGCCCTCATAATCCTCCGTGAAGCAATTTATTGTGTTTCGGTATGGAGAGGTGTGGTTGCCGGCTATACTTAAACGCGA
>DWNR01004750.1:0-10638 GCA_018250455.1 Polygonus leo
GGATGATTACTGATGTCCATGGGCGGCAGTGGCCACTTGCCATCAGGTGGACTGCATGCTCGTTTGCTACCTTTACATAATAAAAAAAAAAGAATTATGATGGTGGCATTGATATCTCCCCGATCAAATTACCTGCTTTATGCTTCTTTATGTACAATTCTCTCCCAGAAGCAAATAACCTTAAATGGTCTGTTACGATATCAAAATAAGATTTCTTTCCCGTGCACGATCCCAAAAAATAAAAAGGATATTTAATGTTTTTATCCGTCTGTGTTATCTATTCTCATCTTGGAGATGGCTGTATACGATAGGGCTTATCGGTTGTATTTTGATTTCTTATAAAAATAAGAAAAATCTGCGCATGTTATTAATATAACAAATGACTTAAACTAGCTTCTTTAATAATTTTCCTTATCGTGCTGTGTGCCGTGAGGGTACAGTGCTCAAAAGTTGCTAAGGGACCCCTTTCACTTTTTAGTACTAAGGAAATACCAAACAGGCATACACCTGACGGTTAATGGACATCTGTAACCAACCCTAAAAATGGTTAAGGTCTTATGAGAACCACCACAGAAACCGAAATAAAAGACTTGTTTGACAAAAGATTAAGAAAATACCGACTCAAACGTTCAAACTATGCGTGTTCCACCACTTGGCAATTACGTTGGAAAATTTAACACCAACTCCACCTACGTAGTTACCTACGCAATTAAAAGTTGTCGGTTAAAGTTCCTCTGGGACTGATTGCAGCAATGAAGGCTTAATCGCAGAGGCTCATACCCGCGGAACTCACACTTATCCCTAATGTTCTCATTTGCTATGTAATGGTGACAAACAACTTCACATTCTCGCACTATATGGGTGCGTTTAGTCACCACGACTATGATATATCTATGGCAACGATTAATATTAACTGTACAGATATTTTTAATGAGTACTGCTCATTCGCTGTCCCATCTCATCATGTTTATGAAATAAGCGACTGTCTCAGTCAGCCAGACGAGCTGACATTTTATATAGTATTAGTAAATGCATGCCCTATTTCTACTAGTGGTAGTACTTATCTACCTACCTATAACTAATTCTTAGAAAGTATCCTCAGTCCCATATAACTTACGAATATTATCCAACAAATATACCGTTTAGCATCTCAGCATCTACAAATTTTAAATTTACAGTCACTTTATACTCTTATCTTACCAGCTAAAGCATTTTTAAGTTATATCTAGACGTATACGTTAACCTTATTTTAAGTATAAATTAGTAATTTCCATAACAAGTAAACTGAACAACTCGTCGTCTTCAAGACCTAAATGTAACCACTGAATAAATCCCAAAACAACAAATCGTATCGTCGTCTCCAGGACTAAATATTCAAATCAGCACGCTGCCGCTGATACGTATCCGTCAGCGTCGAAACAACATTTCAATCACAGCGCGCCCCCGGCTCCGACATCGCAATCTGTTCACACGTGAGACAAACACGCCGAACCTACTCTACTGTGAAAGGAGTAAACAAACGCTCGTCGCCAATCGCTCGGATCTGTGGAATTTCCATGTTGTTGAATGCTAATAAATACTGGTAAGGAACCGGCTCCACCGTCGCCGTTTAGTGAGCTTTCATTTACAGTTATATTCATATTATTTAATACTTTGAAAGGCGAAATGACTGTGACGTGTAGTTTGACCACAGAGGTACCACCCCTACCCGCATAATCCTCCGACCAGCAAATCTTTTGTGTCGGTCTTTTAGAGGCGTGGTTGCTGGCTATACATAGACACTACGCGAACTTCTTAGGAGTGTCTTTCGTCTTTCGTGTGGACTGCAGGCTCATTACTCGTAAATGCAAATTTACTAATATGCTTCGTACTATAAAAAGTCCTTTGTATCTTGTATAGAAATATTATAATGAAACGAACTTCCTCATCGGACGGTGCACTTCAGATATTTAACGAGTCTCTGCAGAGATACAATACGAGTATCTATAGTCTATTTTTAAATTATGGCATTAAAAATGCAACAATGTTCGGCTCTGTGATCTGTAAAGCGAGCGATTATAATTAGCAGCTGGTTTCAACCTAATTCCGCGCTCAATCGGGCTGGGAATGCGAGATGCACCCTCATAGAATATTCGATATCAAATTGGAACGGTGGAGCATACCTTATTTATGGCTGAAGCCCTACGGCGGCTCGTCGCGTGCGGTTAGGGGTCCCTTCAATTTCGAGTCGTAAAAAATCAAGCCATTTTCCTGTTTAACAAATAATTTATTAGCACCGTTACCGAAGTTTCTTTTTCCGGTTTTATCTGCTTAGTGATGTATATATGTAATGATGATGTGTAGGTATGTAGGAGTTTCTGTTAGCTAGATTAGTCAACTGTGCGTCAATGTATAGCATTGCTATCTTTCTCTGTTGTTGTTGGAAGTTTATTATTAGATTAAATGTAGCAAAGTCGTCTTCAAAAGACTATCTTCACAGCATCTTCTAATCTTCAGTCGACTGAGGACGATAACATTTGCATAACTACTAAGAAGGACTAAAATGTTCGAATCATGCACTCTTCTTCTTATACAACTTCACAGTAACGAGCATGCAGTTTAAACTGTTGAAGAACTGTTACATAAAAACTGTTCCCGCTCTTGACGACTAATATGGTCGCCTATCATTAAAGTGTGACCAATAACCAAACCTTTTATTTCAAACTCAGATTTCTACTAAGATTTTTATTCCTTGTACCTCTCGTAGATTGACCAGTTTCGGTAAAAGAAACTTCATTTCTCATAAAACACTCCTCACTAGGGGACAATAAACTAAATAAGTTCGTAAGGTTCTTCCGTCGCGCTTATTATCTTGAAATAAGTTAACGTAATCCTTCGCAGAGGTCGCCCAGTTACATAAATATGTAGGAGAGTAAGCGCTGAATAAGAGAGCGCGGTAATTTAAAAGTGTTTCCACCTCAGAATCACATTATACGCTAGATTGTCTTTGGAAAAGTCATTAAATAGCTTAAATCAAATTTAATTTTAATAGCCTAAGGTAAAAACCTTCATTAAAAAAAAAATTTAAGCACCGAACATTTACTAAGTTAAAAATCTCTAACACTGTCATAAGATTTTCTCTATAAACTTTCTTAAATTTTTGTTGTAAAAGAACACCAAATTTTTGGTACAACCAATCACACCTTAAAGGGTTTAGCGCTAGACCCTAAAAAAGCAATATCTTAAAATATAGAAAAAAACAATATTCAAAAAAAATATCAATATCAAAATCAATATCTTAAAATTACCACGAGTACGAGTACCACCACCTCACAGCGGGAAGTGCTTAATGGACGAGCGGTCCCACCACTCCACCCGCACACTATTACCAACAAAATAAGGCTTTTCAAAAGTATTATTTTATATTAATTGTACTGATGGTTAGTGGTCACTGCCGCCCATGGACATAGTAATCATCCCTGCGTACGATTACTACGTACCTAAGATTGACCATAAATGCATTGCTTCCCTTGAGGACTAAGATGTTCGCCTTGTGTTTAGCCGGCAACCACGCCTCTCCAAACCGAAACACAATAAATTGCTTCCCGGAGGATAATGAATGATGTCTTATCGATACCTCCTCCTCCTCCTCGCGTCGTATTCCTCATTACAGAGGATCCCCCCGCGATGGAGTCATTTTCCTTCTGATGATATCGCGCCATCTACGCCTGTCAATACAATACCAGTTTAGTTAAATACCCATATTATTCATAACTTATAATTGTGTTTTCAATTTCATTTAGCAAGAAATAACAGGTTTATTTGCCATATTTAATCAATTTGAACGTGGTTTTAACTAACCAAAAGGTTTACTTTGCGAGCAAAATTCAAACACACGAAATCGATACCCGCGGCGGTTCCGAGCAAATGGACATTACTAATAAATCGCCGCCGCATTGTTATTATTTCGTTTAATTACTCGTACACGCGCAGGCTGTATTAATAATCACAATTATAGTCTAAATGTTATTACTATACGTATGGGACATTATGAATTACAGTACCATACATGTAGTAATAACTTATATGACATATAGGCCACGTGGTAGAACTCGTTTAGTTCAACCGAGAAGGAACCACCGCCACCCTCATAATCCTCCGTGAAGCAACTCTTGTGTTTCGGTTTGGAGAGGCGTGGTAGCCGTTTATACTTATACACGAGGCGAACATCTTAGTACTCAGGGATAACAACGCATTTGTGATCAAACTTACTGATGTCCATGGGCGTCAGTGACCACTTACCATCAGGTGGGCTGCATGCTCGTTTGCTACCTCTATACGATAAAAAATATACATATAATATACATATAATGTTCAAAAAGCGTCACTTAGTTATAAGTATGTTACGCATGTTAGTCTGTAAGGTATTTATTCTATGGACCTCTATTTTGTCAGAAGTACATGTTTAAATAAAAATAAAATAAAATAAAATTGTTCAGCAATTTATTTAAAAATCAAAAAGGTTACTTACGAGATTTGATTTTGGTTTCGCACGACCTCAAGTGTTTACCGGAATTAATTACCCTCTCATGTCACATTTTGGAGGTCAACGACGTTTATTTCCGCCCTAAATTGCGGGAATGGTTCGAAATTGGTTTAGGGTACTTTAGTATAACTGGGGGTCGCCCGGTAAATCAGAAACCGGAGGGACTACTATGTATTAACTTTAAAGGTATTTCATAATTAGGTTTAGATTGCCTATGCTACACTTGATAATTAACACATTTCTATAAACTTTCTTGAATATTTTACCAAAAGTTATCATGTGTGTTTAACAAATTGAGTTCCAAATAAAGAAGTATATGGTTAACAGTATAAATTTGAGGCGAACATCATAGATCTAAGAGGTAGCAAAGCCACCTATGATTGCCAACAGAAAATCAAACAGGGGCTCCTTACAGATGTCGTAGATGTTACCTTACAGATGTAGAGATTTTGCAAAATGTACTCGTAATTGTAATAAGTGTATGCCTGTATGTTTACACTGCGTGGAACGCTTACAAATATTTGTCTTTATGTATTAATAAAATGGTATAACCATTCTTTAAAATAAAGGAGCATTAAGATCATTACTGGATACGCTGTAATTTTCATTTATACAGTAATACGTGCCGAAACGTGATTGAGACACACACAGGCGATGAGTCGGGTCCCGGCGGAGCGCTTGCGAGCAGTTTGTGTGTAGTTGCTGCGATACATGCCCTTTATGAACACTAAATAGCTTAGAGACATTAAATAAACCAACGAAATAATAATAACTGACTAAACGACTCCGCGACCGACCGTTGTACGCTGGTGATGTTCTTATGTGAAACACGTGTTGGAAATAAATTATAGACAGGCATTTTTTCAAAGTCATTTAATAATAAAAAGTCATAAATATAATATTTCGCGAAATAACTTAATTTCAATAGACTTTACAAAAACAGTACCTCACAATTGTCCAACAGATAGTTAATATTTACAAAATCCATTCGTTTTTTTTTTAATTAATTAGATTCAGGTACAATAAGGATTCCAACAATTTTATTATACTATTAAGATTGCGATCATTACTAAATTTAATATTGTGTATACCACACATAAGTTAGGCTACTTAGAATAAATATCGATACAAAACATGCACAACATATCTCGTACTATACATCCTACATAAGAGGACATGGATTACACACTTGTGTACAAAGGATCTCCTATTAAGGGCCCTAGTATGTCTTTATTTTATACTAAGCATCAGGAGGACGTCCCTCCCTTCAGTAATGCTCAGTAATTAGTCAACAAGGATCACGGCCCGCTGTAAACACCCACACACTCTGCGGATTTGTACTCAGTTGTAAGATGAATGTATCTTTAGCTTTTATTTTTAGATTTAAAACATGTAAAAATAAGAACCTTTTATTAGATTCCATATCGTGTTAAAAACGACCTTTCAACGACTGATCTTTTACTATTTTGTACATTATTTATCTTTCCTAATTTCAATCACACTTTTCTCTATATCTCTTTTATATGTTTAGTATAAGCCAGAAATATTTTAATTTAAAAATTTGCAATAATGTTTGGTTTAAGTATTTTATATTTTTTATACAAAAGATTCCGTTAGCTCTGACAGAGGATATATCCTATTAAAAACAAAATACTTAAAATAGCAGTGTCAATGTTAATGTAAATAAATAAATAGACTGCGGGCCACTGGGCTAGATTGTTATACTGTAATGTAAGATTTGAAAATGCGAGAAAAAATTGAAATTCCCAATTAGATTTGTTCGAGAATATTACAGTGTCGGAAACCTGCACAAAACGTTGATGTAGCTCAACGGCAGGTGCGTTTGATAGCCGAGAACCGGAAAAGAATTCGCCACAAATGACGAGGGCATTCGAAGATGAGAAAAAAAAAAACAAAATTACTTCATATACATTGACAAATTCTTGGAAAACTTTACTAGATGGTAAAACTGAGGTATCACGGAGGAAAGTACCACTGTAGATACAGTGGTACTTTCGGTTTGTGGTGGATTGAAGAATAATTCAATTTCAGGTATTTAGATATTGAGTGAGTCTGCAGTCTGCTGCTGGAAGCAAAGGTACAAGCTGAGACACAGTTTCACAGAATCACATCTTCAAGATTCACATCGTTTTATAAAAATTGTATTTATTAAATTTATTAAATAAATGTGTCTTTTATACTATAAAAAGGCAAATATCTTGACTGAAATTTAAATCTTTGGCTTTAACAGACTTTAATAAACCAAAACAAGGAAAATAAACTTATAATAATAATTCAAGAGGAGAGAAACGCTGTAAACATTATAATAAAACCTTCCTGACACCTTTAAAGATATTTATGTACACAATGGTTCTCGAGGGGCCGTCTTTTAGGGTTCTTTACAAAAGGAACAAAATACAGGCCTTACTTGAAATTTCAGCCGCGTTCGCATCGCGTCTCACGATAACCGGGAGCCTGACGTCGATATTTTCTTATCAGATAACAGAAACAAATGTTGTCTTAAATATACCCGTAAGTTATCATATTTCAACTCTTTTAGATTCGAAATTAATGTTTTATGCGTATTTTGTACGTTAGTTCTTCTTTCTAAAATCATTTTTAAACATACTGTAAATGAGTTTGTAGCTACACGTAACACTTGTTGTATTTGGGACTACACAATGTTAATTTCTTAAAGTTTTATGGGAAAATTTTAGCATTATAAAATATGTTTATGTTATTGATAAGTTATGTTTTATACATTTATATCAATGAAATGGAGATTTAAAATAATACTATGATCATTCAATAATTAAAATTATGATTAAAAAATATAATCAAAGGTAATGTAACTGTAACTGTACGGACGCTAAAGTTTATCAGCATAATAGCTACCACCCTTGTCTTGCTTAGCGCACAAAGGAACAACAAACGCTCAAGTCCCGAACAATGCGTCGCAGGAACAGGATATTGCGTCGCGAGTCTTTGTGAGACCTCGAGCACTGCCGCAGAGTACATCGGTTACACGGGAACTTAACAGACACTTGTTTGCCAGTTATCTGGTTAACGTTCTTCAAACCTACACACATTAGGAATACTTCTACGTAGATTTTCAGAAAAATGTTTTTAATTCAAGAAGGACACGTGGAATGTTATACACAACACTTCTTAATTTAACAGTTTAATTTCTAGTAAATGGATCAAATTGTTTGTAGTAAAAATGAGATACGTAGATACTAATGTTTCATAATACTTATTATCCATACAACGTTCCATAAAATTGCAATAAAAATCTTTAAAAATACATTTTTATAAGACTTTATAATAATCTTAGTGTAAATAAAATATCCTTCAATGTATAAAAAAAATTATATGCTAGTGCACAAACGCTTAATGAATGTGCGTGGGCAGAAAACCGCCCTTAACCTTGTAACGGGCTATAAATGTGATCGAATCAATTGTTCGGTTATCGTGGTCTCAAGAAGAACAATAGAGCAAGTTAACGGGCGTCCTAAAGGATCGTTGGAGAGGCGGACATTGTGTCGCGGTCGTCGAAGGGCGTCACCGTCCGATCGCTTCCGGATCCCCTGTAATGGCATCCCTTCACTTAAGGTCCGATATAACCTTATAATAACCAAATATGTTTACTCGATACAGTTTTAAAGAGTAAAACAAGCTTCGTCCCCAAATCTGTTTATCCTAGGCATCCTGTATCCGTTTGTCGAAGAAAGTACTATACATGTATATTATTTTAGGAGAAGGAAATGTATTCGCTCTCTAAATGCAGAAAGTGACCAGTCATAGTTCGGAAGAAGAAAAAAAGGAACAAAGTTAACTACGACTGAGTTGTTAAACATATCTACTTAAATTAATCTTTAAGTTGCAGAAATTAAAAGGGCAAATGAATATAAAGGTAGATAGAATAAGCATTTGAGAACAAACAGATGCATTATTTATGCACAGCTCCATTAAAGAAAACGAGAAAGCCGAGTTGAAGAACCGATGGAGGGGGCGACGCGACGCGGAGGTGGGGGGATGGAAGGGGTCAATTCGCAAGGAATTATTAATTTCCAATTTATTCTTAATCCACAAAACAATGAAATGAGTTATTTGAAAACGTATTGGTGAGTACTTTTCCATTTAAATTTCATGACCAAATACTAATCTTAAAACAACTTATGAGTGTAGTAATGAAGCATACAGATTAATTTGTTATTTGTTTATTGTCTTTCGTAATTACTTTTTTATGAAAGAGAACATTTTGAGAAATTCTTCTTATAAAGTTCGTTGCTACTAACATATTTAACTTTAATAATGTAAGGCCTATTTATCTTATTAAGAAGAGTGTAACGATAGCGGACCTTGAAATGAAAAGGTATTATTAAGGTATGATTAAAAATCCAATACATTGTGTGACAAATATTTGTCTTAGTTGCATCACGAGGCTTCTTGCGGAAATTGACCGGCGTCCATAGGACTGACCGCTCGTAAGTCGTACAAGTTAGGCACAACTTACGGCGATAAAGTAGAGGAATATAGTTTTTGCTCAAATTGGAAAGTCAAGAAAACTAGTTATTCACTTGCGTTAACTTGGCAACTTCGAAAAACAATCTACAAATATCGGATAAAACTAGAAGAAACTTGAAAGTTATTATCATTATACAAGCTTATTACTAAAAACTAATAAGTTTATAGTTATTTCAAAAGTACCTGATTATTATTTATTATGATTTTTCTTAATATCGATGGCGCAACTAGTTGGTCTTCCTACGACGTATGTATTTAAATAAATTTAAATAACTTACAAATAATGAAATAAGTCTAGCAAATATTTTATTATCATAAGATTAAAATGAATTTGAAACTATTTTGTAAAATATGTTAAATCACCTAAATGAAGTTCAAAATAAAACGAAATATTTTCCAAATATTTTCACTCTCACGCTCATCTAATATTAATATTAGTGGTAGCCATTATCCTAGCTTGATTTCACGTTTACAGTAATTGACTATCACTTTATAGTGAGCGCACACTAACATCATTTACGAGCGTGTAAATTTCCCGCGTAATGTACACTTCTGCGTAATTTACAGCGACAGTTACGAGAGTAATGCAGTACGGCGGATGGCGTGCGGTCGGCATCTCGACATAATCCGATAGCGCGTAATCTAATCGTGCGATATCGCCGGCCGCCTCGCCTCGCCGCGCCTCGCCTCGGAAATCTAATTACCTGCGACAAACAGAAAACGAAGCAGATGATTCTAATACCGCTGGGAACGTAATTTTATATTGCTTGTCGCCAACACACCTTACCTACGAGGCTCTTTTCCTGTCTTATATTACTTAATTATTTAATAGAGATAAATTAAATTGATTAAAAATTACCTATATTTCCTAAAATTATGCGCACAATGCCAAAACTTAATTAAAAATAAAATCATCAATATTGCAAGAATTTTTACAGTGCCACTTTACGATGTGTTTGATTATAAAACCAGATTTATTACGTTCACAATAAACGCTCACACAAATCTATATCTAAAATATTAATAACTTAACATCATTACAATGCTTATACATACTCGGATATCCTCAGAAAATTAAATTACTTTTTTAAACGTATTATAATACAAGTAATAACAATAACATTATAATTAAGACAAAATAATACATACATCTTGTTACAATTTCAACAAGTACAGTGTACATTAGAGCAATTAGGCGGAGGACACGAACTGATGCGCCGAGGGCTTCCATGCGTTCATTTAAAAACCATCAAAGAGAATTTAATGAGCAATCCAATTAAGGTATTCTCAAACACTTCAGTTGAATACGACGGAGAATGAGACGAAGAGGATTGTAGTGGCTGGACGGTGGCTGACAGCCACAGAATTTGTATAACGTTGTTATGATACGTAGATGTGCCTTCGTGTATTAAATTTTCGTGGGAAACTTATTTTATGCCAAAAAAGAAAAACTTTTGACATTTTTAACCGACTTCAAAATAGACGAGTTTATCAATTCGGCCGGTATATTTTTTTTTTATGTATGTACACCGATTACTCCGCCAATTCTGAACGGATTTTGATGATTCTTTTTTTGTTAGGTAGGT
>DWNR01004751.1:0-10638 GCA_018250455.1 Polygonus leo
GTAGTTTGGTATACTTAACTCATTTTCGATCATATTGTGGGTTGAATCCTTTTTGATAAACTACGTCCATTATTAATTTAGTTTAGATCACAGTCCACCACATTGTGCAACTACTGATCACGACTTCATTACTTCAACAAAATTATTTATACTTCGCTATATTATCTTTCAGGTATATCATTTATTATTAATGTATTAATAAACTCATTAATTTAGCTTTGAAAGCTCAATCGTGAACAACAAAGCGTATTCGCATAAAGCACTTGTAATAATCTCGAAAGCTGTCTTCACAACAATATCTGCGTAACTAATTGAGAACGAAACCAAGTCCTTTGAACTTACGTCAGCAAAACGTAAATGTCAACTAGAAGGAATCGGCAAGATTGATACGTATGTAAATACTTTATTGTACTGAGAATAACGAAAGGATAATATAGTTTATAATAACTTAGTACTTAACAGCTCCACAAATATTATTTTAATGTATGTTAAGGTAAAAAGGTGCAAAAAAGGGCTCTCTTCCAAAGCCAACGATGTATTGGCAGTCCCTTTGGTGCTGCAAATGTACATAGGCGACGGTGAAGACTTATCATCAGGTGGTCCGTCTGCCTTATCGCTAGGTTAAGATATAAAAAAAATGTCATTAAGAATTTGTAATGTAGTGGTAGATCCTGTATACAATTAAACATTTGTACTGTACACACTTATGCTTAAAGTGGCACCACCGGCACAGTCCTCTCGGCCACGTAGCAATTGTTTAGTAGCTTTGTTTAGTATTTGGGTTTCTGTCTGAAAGTTGAGATTGCCAGTCAGTCTAAGGGATAGCAAGAAATCTTTAATTTTTAAGAATGACTTCAGTGCTAAATGATATTGTTTGCGCATGTCATTGAAGGTTTCACTTACAATTACTGGCCAGGGGGGAGTCAGACTCGCGCGCAAGGTGTTCCGTGCCATTTTCTATAAAAACTGCAATAGGTCATGTTTGTTGTATAGGAGCCTCACTTAAATATTTATTTTAATCTGTTTTTAGTATTTTTATAGCGGCAACAGAAATACATCATCTGTTAAAATTTCAACCGTCTAGCTATTATGGTTCACGAGATACAGCTTGGTAACAAAAAACGCACAGACAAACGGAGGAACTTCTCCGTTTGTTACTTACTAAGACAGTAATAGGGTCCCATTTTTTTTATCCTTTGGGTACAAAACTCTAAAAATTAGCATTTGGAAGCAGCTGCGATAGATGTCAACCAGAACTCCTGTCCCATTTTGGAATCGGATTTAACAGTAGATGAGCGCTGCATGATGATTTTCTAAGCAAATAGCAGACATTTAAAAATCATAAGTTGTTATCATCATCATCGCAATCCATTATTGTCCCATTGCTGTGCACTGGTATCTTCCCACATTGAAATAGACTTAGCCACAGTCCACCGTGCTAGCCTTGTGGTAGAATTTGTGGACTTCTCACATCTTGATATTTTTGATAATCTCTTAAGGGTGTAAATTTCTTCATCATGTTCTCCTTTATCGAAAAGCATGCAACAAAGATAAAGTTTTCGACCCCCAGCCAGAGAGATTGTATTCCTAAATACGAGGTTCGCACTGAAAAGTACTAAGCCATAGTCCACCGTGCCAGCCAATTGGTGACTTCTCACATCCTTCATTTTCTTGATAAACTCTTAAGGGTGTGAATTTCCTCATCATGTTCTCCTTTATCGAAAAACATGTAACAAACAAAGTTTTCGACCCCCAACACTGAGAGACTGTATTCCTAAATACTAGGTTCTTACAACTTACAACTTTATGTAAGTAACAGTAATAACATTTAAGTACGCATAAACTGTGAGCGCATTGATTGACGAATTAGTCAGACTTTATGTTTGTGCAATCTTGTGGAGATGTTGGCAAAGGCATTGATGTGTGAGAGATTGAGTGATAATACCCTTCATTTGCATTAACATCAACATGTGAAAAGCGTGTTCAAGAATTCTTTAATTTAGTATTTACAATCTATTCAATTTTGTATTTCTTAAAGGGTACCAACGGTATTACTAAGACTACGTTGTTCCTCTGTCGCGCCGTTTTATTTCATTAATCGTGATCGATTGATTTCACATTTTCACAGTATATCCATTACTATGGCCGGTATAACAACAAATATTATAAATAAAAATACGTTGAAAATAAAAGTGGTCCCCTACACGGGAAACCGGTATTTTTGGCAAATTATTATACGGTGAACATCAGACCATATCACTGGTACTCGTATAGCACTGAAATCGTATGTTCTATCAGAGTTTTTGTCTCCAAATATGTTTTACTATTTTATGAATATCAGTTTCACAGTACATTTTTTATCGTCTTAAGGTAGCAAACGAGCATGCAGTCCACCTGAGTGGTCTAGTATCTAAGTGGTCACTACCGCCCTCAGTGTTCATCCGCGAGTACGATTAAATCGTACTTGATTTTTGATATCGTACTTGATTGACCACAGATGCGTAGCTATCCTTGAGAACTAAGATGTTCACCTCGCGTTTAAGTATAGCTGGCTACCACGCCTCTCCAACCCGAAATAATAAATTGCTTCACGGAGGATTATGAAGGTGGCGGTGGTACCTCCACGTTCTAACTACAAGAGTTCTACCATCTGGCAAATCACAATACATTGTACATATTACAATATAATTAATTTTAACCATAAACTTTAAAATTACTCCATAAATTCTAATAATGTCCATAAAGGACTACACTCCATCGGGTGGCCCGTTTGATAAGATAAAAATATACATATTAGTATATATAAACATTTGGTTAGTACTACTATTTAAACGTACTAGAAGTAAAATAATAAAAAATCAAATAATATAAACGAGGTGAAAGTTGCTAATCTAATCAGATATATTAAATTAATCACATGTTACAATTAAACTATACGATAAAATCTCCAAGTCTCAGCTGCTGCCTGAAGTGACGCGTCAGTTTTTTGATTGATTCGTATCTAATTGGTTATGAAGTTGATTTAAGTAATGTTTAAATAAATTATTTGTATAATACAACTATACATGCTGATAATAAATTTTATGTAAAGATCATCATCTTTCTCATCATCATCATCGACATCATCTCGAAGGATGTATAGGGTTCCGTGCCTAATTATTGCCAAGAGGACCCTATTTCTAAGACTTCATTGTCCGTCCTTCCATCTGTCATAGGGCTGTGTCTTGAAACAATATAAGTAAACACTTGACATTTTTACAGATAATATGTTACTGTGCTGTTTCAACAACAAATAATAACTATTCATGAACAATTATAAATTATATATATAAGGGACCCCCCATACAGAGACCATTTTCAATGTATTATCAGTTTTTCTTTTGAACTAGTACCAATATTTGGCCGGTTTTATATATAATTAAGATAAGAGTAGGGTAATCCAATTTAAGCAGTATTATGAGAAAATCACAGGATCAATTCTAAGATCTCAATTTTTACGGGTGAAAGAATGAGAAGGAAATTTATTTCCCTTTCCATTTTTCTTAATAAATTACAGCTCAATTATGACGATATATTGATTGATATTAAAACTATTGTGCAGTATCAGGATATTCTTATAATTTGCAGGGATATAACAATGTCCTCCGCTAATAATAAGTTCCTGAATGAATAAAAACTTCAGTTTTGAATATGGAGTACATTTGGTTAATGATTTGATAATAATCACAATTTTATGGATACTACAAGTTTGCCTATGCACATTTATTGGCGAATAACATTGTTATAAAATAACAAATAGAACATAAAAAGAAAAAAAAACAATAAACATATATCGTTTTTACACTCCAAATGCCGTTTACAAAATAAGAGAATATACTCAGACCCATGTACATAAGACACGTAAGTAGGTGAAACTAACAACAAACAATATTTTAAAACAAACACATTATTTTTGTCATGTATCACTTTTACCATTTTTAAAAACTAATGACCGGTTCGAAAGTATGGCGACGCGAGAGAACCGGAAAACAAGTGGTTGCATAAATAAATTTATTTAAGACTCCAAAATTCATTTTGTTTGCGACAAGATTACATAATCAGAAGTTAATTTAATCAGTGTTTATTTCAATTTAATTGCGAAGAACTTTTTTATTATTTAGAGAGATTTAAATTTTCATAACACTCATAATTCTATCCCTTACGTACGCTGCGATGGTTTGGAATTGTTAATTTAGGTCACCAGTGATAACATCATAAGATTTTTCTAGGTTAAATTTTTTTAGCGTACGTATTTGTGCCAAATTATACCTATTACTTAAGTTCAATAGCGATGAAATAAAACATCTTGATAGTTCTATTGTGAAAAAATAATAATAAGTTTTACTAATAACGTTTTGTCCTGTTTTGAATTCTAAAGCTTTATTTTTTTTTTGTTTACTTTCTAAAAAAATATTTTTTGTTGTTCTATGCTAGCACATAGAACTTCGCACAACAACAAAAAAATAAAACAAAAATTTTTAATTTCTTAGAGATAAAGAAAACAGCGTGGCGGAACAGCGTCATGACATCAAGTTAAATCCATTTGACAAATCTGATGGATATGAGCTAGATCGAACGAAAACTTGTTCCCATAACGATCTAGCTCATATCCATCCAAACATTACAAAAACCGGATTATTTAGAGTAAAGGCATATTTTGTATTTTGACGATGACCGATATCTTTGATGTTTACTTACGGCATTTCGCCAGATCTTTTTAGGGTTACAATTTTCGAGAAAATTCCTGTACCTAACTGTATATTATTTAGAACAAAGGTATATTTTGTATTTTGACGATGACCGATAACTTTGATGTTTTGTTACGGCATTTCGCCAGATCTTTTTAGGGTTAATTTTTTCTAGAAAATTCCTGTAACTGTATATTATTTAGAACAAAGGCATATTTTGTATTTTGACGATGACTGATAACTTTGACGTTTTTTATGACATTTCGGAAGATCTTTTTAGGGTTAAATTTTTCCAGAAAATTCCTGTAACTGTATATTATTTAGAACAAAGGCATATTTTGTATTTTGACGATGACTGATAACTTTTACGTTTTTTATGACATTTCGGAAGATCTTTTTAGGGATAAATTTTCCCAGGAAATTCCTGTAACTGTATAGTAGGGAACCCTTCGTGCCCGACTCACACTCGGTCGATACTCCTTAGAAGTGACAAGCAGGCATCCAGTCCACCTCAAAAATGATAGAAATTAACTTAAATTACGATTCACCACAGACTCATTGCTATCCGTATGAAGATGGCCGCTTGTGGTAAGTGTGTGAGTAGCAACCAAACCTTTCCCACCGAAATGCAAAATGTACGTATAAATGTAACTAGTAAACAATTGCTTCGCAGCGAATATGGCTATAACTATGAACTCTGGACTATTTTACGTGGCTAACGAGCATGCCGTCCGCCTGATGGCACTGCTCTCTAATAGACATATGTAATCAACCTCACATAGTATTGAAATCGTACTTGAGATTAGCCATAAATGCATTGACACTCCTGTGAGCTGAGATGATCGCCTCTTGAAAATGTGTGACCGACACGCACGCCTTTCCACCCGAAACACAAAACATACCTACTAATAGATAATTGCTACGCGAGAATAAATTACAAATCAATATATGGCAGTGGAGTCCATTTAATATCATGTATTTACCATGTTATATTTCTATAACAAAGAAAAATTAAACATAAACTACGAAAACTGATTTCGAATCATTTTTAGGTAAAATACAAATCGAAAATAACTTACAATTCAAAACATGATATGATGAAGTTCATGTTCGTAGTTAAACAGTTTCACTCATTAAGGAAGTTAAAAAATAAGCCTCCATTGTTACATTAACACAAAACTACATTTCGTTAATTGGCTGTATGGTGGTTTTAATTACGTTGCTACCGTGAGGTCGGAACTGTTTTAACAGACTTGAAAAAAGGAGTTCTCAATTTAATTGAGTGTATTCTCTTGTGTATGAAGCGGTATGAAGTTGTTTTACTATGACAAATATCGAATTGAATTTTTACTATTGAAGTAATAGAATAGTTACATAATTAAACCATATCTTACTAAACAATTTTGAAAATATAAAAGTTTATTATTATGCAGTAGAAAATTGTTCTTTTCTAGTAAAATTAGAAGCAAAAACCTTTTTTTCGAAATTACAATCAATTTTAGTACTCCTTCAGGGATTATTTTATTTATTATATTAATATAACTGTACTTAACATTTATTATGTACAGTTAAATATAAATGTACAAAAGATATTTTTGAAATAATCGTACGGAGGGAAAACAAGATAATAACTTTTGGTTAATTTGTAACACCAAAATCTACATTGCTCTTTTTACAGGAGAACACTACAATACATTTTGAATCCAATCAAACAATTTAACAAAACTAAATATCTACATTCTAAATACATACCAAGCATTTAATTTATGCTAAAGCAAATTCTATTTAATAAGATCTTTTTCAACATTCAAAGTAACCCTATGTATTATTCATGAATACATATAATTCAATCTTATTAGCTTTGATTCGAGATGGAATTGAAATAAAAGAAATGCACATTTCACTCAATTCATCTGTACTAACAAGAAAACCCTTTTAATTTAACGGCATCTGCTCTTAAATATTATATGAATGGTTAAACATAGCTCAATATAAGCTTTGCACTTTTAAAAGAGTTAAAAGTACAGCTCCTCTCAAGAGTTAATTAAAATTATAAACCTTGTGACCTCTTTTATAATTTTTTGAAAATTTTAAATTGTATAAATTCAAAGCCCTTTTGTATTGACTTAAAAAACCAAACGTAATAGGTCTATTTTTTGTGTTTTGTTATGTTTAAATTTATGTTTAAATTTGTTGTAAAAAAGAACAAATTACAGCTAATTATCTACTCAAAAAATACATTTAACGTCGATTTAGGAAAGTAAACTAAAACTGATACAAACTCAACGCCTAATAATAGCATTCTCAACGACCAAAGTTTAAAAATTAAAAAGCTCTACAACCGTTTTTCTTTATCATTTCCTTAATAAATTTAAAACGCCAATTACTAATTTACCGTTTCTCTATTTAACTACGACAGATCATATTAACTACCATTAAAGGACACTACAATTTAAATACCATCAACTACACTACAATTTAAATACCATCAACTACACTACAATTTAAATTTTACCTTCAAAATGATAAAATAAAACATAAAAAATAGCTTAAAACACAAAAAATATTTACCATTAGTCCCATTCAGTCCAAGCAGAAGTAAATGCACAAAAACGAGAAGTACAAATTGGTTCCTCCCATTTATGGTGTTATCACACTCGTTAAGACCGACATCCACCATACTGCCACCGAATTACACTTAATTTTCACACCATCGATTTACATGTTTAACATTGCACTAGTTTTTTTTCCACATAAATCCTGGCTGGAACGAAGTTGCCGTTTAAAAAGTAACAGTCATTCTATTCTTTATTTTTAAATTCGTTCGTTTGTGAGTTCGTTACGCGGCATCGCCGGGGAGACCGTCCGGGACACGACCAACCAGCTCCGAGGTTCGGATCGCACTATCGCGCCTCCCTTCCTCATCTGTTTACTCTCTCCAAAATGGGGGGATACAAAGCGCCGGCACGCTGATCTTATGGGATATTACAACTGTTTAACCTTATGTAAATAAACTTCGAGTGTAATGAACTTGTATGTCACATCGGCTCCGAATTTTAATTGAACCTACCTTACGTCTCGCTGGACGGTCTCGGTTAACTAATCCTCTCGTGAGTTTTACGAAATGTAATAACCCACTTAAGCTCAACTTTATTAATTCTTTTAAATTACGTGACATCGTTGTAAATTTAATATTATCGCTATCATATGGTAGGTCATTTTAAAAATCTTTATTATGATAAGCTCTACTTGAATTAAGAAAAATTAAGTAACGTCTGAGATTTTGAAACCGCCTACGTTACCTCGCCGTTCCCATATGGCCTGGATGTATGGCCCGTTATCCCCTCGGATTTCTTAAAAGGCCATTCAAAGGAAACGAAACAAAATACGGCTTATTTCATTTGACGTATTTGTCGAGTTAGCGCATGCGCACCGGGCGGGCGCCGACAAAGGCGCTTTGCTCAAATAAAAAACGTTCTAATTTCAAACCGGTCGCCCCTCACCGCACGCGCTCCTGCGCATCCCTTGCCCATTATTATGCTCAAGAGGTCATTCACAGTTCGCACAATAGCACCCATACAACTGGGTGTAGTAATAGACGAGGCAGGCCGCTTTTAAATCTTTTTTTTTATTTTGCGTCCATAAAATATTGTTTGGTAATAAACCAAGACGGGCTAATGACTGAACCCAAGGTAAAACGTGAACAGGACATTAACATTGTACTCGAGTAGCGCTCTTCAGTTAATTGGATAAGGCTAACAGAAAACCCGAGTAAAAATGAACTCGAAAACTCTCTGAGTGCAGTCCCTTAGCAATAACCAATTTAATAACATTATAAAGCAATCAGTATGATCCAAAAATAGAATGTAGCTATATGAGGTCTTGATTTAAATTACGCATAGCAAAATGTAAATTGAAAGGTTTTAAATAATATAGCATACAGATAAAGGTCTTGCTTCATTATCTATAAAATGATCATAAAAGTCAAAATGAAAAATCATAATATACATTTATGATTTTAGCTATATAATCTACTACAGATTATATAGGTGCTGTCAAACTTGCTAGATGGTAATACATTTTTGCAAATAAAATTTATGGCAACTACGTTAAGATAAAAGAAACAATATAATTACAAAATTTAAATTACTTCAGAGAGCACGAGATTTAAAAAAGAATGGCAAGCAGGGCAGTGAGTTAACAAAATGTACAGAATTATTAGGTCATTCAATTTACATTTTGAAAGGACCCGGCCGGGACGGCGGAGATTAAAAGATAATTGCGTCAAGTCATATTAATATTTAATATAAAAGCTCTGACAAGCTAATGGATGAGACCCGAGACTTCTCATTTCTCTTTAATTAAAGGTATCTGTTAATTGTCGAGCTCTACCACTCTACCGTTTCATGCGTTATCGGGAATGTAGTAGAGACATTTGTATGCAAGTTGCTGGGTTGGTTGGCCGTGACTAATTTAATTTCTCGAGATAAGCACATTATTTTCTAAGCTTCCTGCCGATAGAAGTTCTAGAATTGTTCAATATGAAATTCAAATTTGTTACATGTGTAATGCTTTATATTTTTTATATTGAGATTAAGCTTATGGTTATATATTTTTATATTAAAGTACTGGCGAACAAAACAGCTTATATATACCTTGTATATTTACTAAGCTAACTTTTTGTTCAACGTTTTTTCAATATGTTGTAAATAATCAGCTTTACAAGTAAATTCAACATACATCTATAATTATTACATTTAAAATACAGTTATTTAAAATTAAACTCAATTTAATAATCTTAAATTTCATGTAATGTAAACTTATCTCGCAATTATTAATTTTGTTCGACAGTTTCAGAATACTGATTTATCACGTATAAACCGACTTGGCGGTGACTTTAACTTAATTATTATTACTCTAACCACTGACCTACTGTTCTCTCATAAAGTTAAATAAAACGATGAAGACTATTTTGCCAAAATGTTAATTGAGAGTAAAATCTACGTACGTAAGCTCGAAAATAAATTAATGACCCTTATCTTACATATTTCCAATTTTGTCTTAAAGAATATATATAAAAAAATACTGATAACCGCAAACCCGCATCCACCTTTAGTCCCGCATTTTAACCAAAAACAATGCGTTTCCAATGCAACTTAAACAATAATTCTACCTTTTCATACAGAAACAATACAACATAACGACGTAAGTTACAATAAAACTGTGACAAGAACAATAAGACTTTATGCTTGGACATTTCCTCTTCAAACTAATTTAATCCTACATTGTATGAAAGTTACATAAAAATGAATATTTACAAAGTAAATTCTGCACATTTGTAATCAGTGTGGAAATACGGTAGCCACACGGATGTCGGTAGCTTGGTACGTGCCTATACTCGCAATGGGATGCGACCAGTAAATACTGGTCTGTCATAAGTAGTGATGTGTCGGTTATTCGTATATATTCGTATATCTATATCCGTCTCTGTGGGTATCCGAGGGGAAAAATGATCTATATATGCCAGGTGGTGAAACTCGTTTAGATGGACCGGGGAGCTACAACCGCAAACCTCATTGTCCTCCGTGAAGGTCAAGTGGTACAACTCGTTTAGTTCGACTGAGGAGGTGCCACCGCCACCCTCATAATTCTCCGTGAAGCAATTATTGTGTTTCGGTTTGGATAGGCGTGGTTGCCGGCTATACTTATACACGAGTCGAACGTCTTAGTCGTCAGGAGCAGCAACGCATCTGTGATCAAAGTTAGGAATGATTCAATTGTGCTTGGGGATGATTACTGATGTCCATGGGCGGTTGTGACCACTTACCATGGCGGATCATATACGGATCATAATATCCACTGGAAAGCACTCTTAGGCATGTGTTAGTAACACTATATACAGCATCTTTTG
>DWNR01004752.1:0-10637 GCA_018250455.1 Polygonus leo
TAAATCCTTCTCATTGTGAGAGGAGACCCGTGCCCAGCAGTGGGACATTAATGGGTTGTGATGATGATGATGATGAAGCATTACACAAACACGTTTAACGACAAACTGGTATTTACATGTTAGATTGCGGTGTTGTCTCGAAATTACGCGATATCTACATTAGACCATTGTTTGCACTCAATTAACATCTCCAGAATGACTTCTATACTCTGTTCTAATGAATATAGTAGCTACTCGATATTCTATAGTAGCTACTCAATATTTGTAATTACCAACTTGTTTAGTTCGACCGGGAAGGTACCACCGCCACCCTCATAATCCTCCGTGAAGCAAATTTTATGTTTCGGTTTGGAGAGGCGTGGTTGCCGTCTATACTTATGCTCGAGGCGAACATCTTAGTCCTGAGAGGTAGCAACGCGTCTGTGATCAAACTTAGGCATGACTCAATCGTACTTGAAGATGGTGGTTACTGATGTCCATGGGCGGCAGTGGCCACTTACCATCAGGTGGACTGCATGCTCGTTTGCTTTCTTTATACCATAAAAAAACTCGATATTCGAATAATGATTAAACCAACTTTTAATATATTATTAACAATGACGTTTTTAAAAGTATCAAGGCCTGCATTTCACCTGATAATAAATAATCTCTGCTACCCATGGATATTTCTAAACATCCTCAAACCCCATTGGATCGCAATTCAGGTTGATAATAGACGAGTTGCTACCCCTAAGGATTTAAATGTTTGCCTCGTGAATAAGTACAATAAAAAAAAATCAACCTACAGTACAGTATACCACTTGTCAAATTATACTTTATACTATTACCTACATAAATTAAAGCTTATTTACAAAAGTGTTGACACTCCTCAGGATTGAGATGGTTGGCTCTTGTATGAGTAATACTGACGACACATCTTTCTGACCCAAACCATTTGCTCATTAACAACTGCTACACGACAAAATGGGTCTTGAGATAACGCATCCCCGACAAACCGTTTTCTTTCTACCATCTTAGTTACACCACCACAGTCAAACCTCAGTGGTTGTTTTGCATTGCAAATCATTCATAAATTAACAATTACGGTCGGAACTCGCGTCAATAAATACGTAAGCGGTGGAAACGTAAGCGGAGTCCTCGAGGGAGAGACAACATTCTGAATGCAAATGAATGGAATGCGTTGATTGGGTCATACGAGCAGTCGTATTTGATGAGCTTTGTTTATATATTATGCTCTTTTGTCACATAAAAACAACTTGTAATTAAAAAAAATAAAGAAGCACTTTCGTAGCGATTAAACTAAAAAAATAAAAATTATATTAACATAATATATAGATTGTGATCAAGAGGAAGAGAAAGAGAGAAGCCATTTCCTTTAATTCTGTATACTTCATTTAATTCGGTATACTCTTGGAAAAAATTGTTGTCTATCTTAAACAGTTGCCTTAGAACTCTCTTTAAAGGTAAAAATATACTTATGTGTGCGTAGGAAGACAGCAGATAACTATAAAAAAGCACCTTGAAATAAAATTAAACGAGAATTTGATCTCCGCGTAACGCGCGTAACTTACGCGCAATTATTCATGAATTCTCATTTTACCGACACTTTGCGGTAATTCCAATCTACACGAAGTACCAATGGTTGGTAATAGATACTTAATGTAGGTTTCCTCGCAAGCACCCTTTGGGAACGAAGAATTCTTTCATGACCGTAATATGATAACTACTATTGACACGAGTTAATTAACCTTCCTACGTTAAGTCACTGCCTTTCTGTACTTTATATAGGCAAGTGGCCAATTAGCTTATGCTTATGTTAAAGTCAATTGAACTTTAATAGTTTGATCAACTTATTATAACTTTTATTTATTTTCCGCTCATCATAACAAATATTTTATTACTAGCTGTGCCCGCGGCCCCACTCGCGTGGATTTCGGTCTGCCGACAGCTTAACTCAATCGACTGTAGAGGCCACCTCCCTTTTAGAGGTGGAATTTTTATAGCCTACAACCTAGGCGTGGATTTTCCCATTAGATTAGTAAAGTTTGCATCAAAAACCGTTCAGCTATTTTCAGGTGATGCGCGGTCAAATAAATAGACAAAAAACCAAAAAACTATTGGAATATCTTCTGTTATCGATTCTAAGTATCCCCAACCAACTTTTTTTCGAATATCATCCATATACAGACTTTCGACCCTCTTTAGCTTTATTATATTTAATATGCAACATATCATTATTTCTGATGAACTTGTTACTTGAATATTGATTAAATAGTTTTTAGTGGGTAGCAAATTGTCCCTCTTATTTGGGTTATTTTGTCGACAAAATCACGTATAGGCCATAAAAGTATTGCAACTTTCACCAAACACTTGTATAAATATGTGTTTACTGATAATGAATAAAAACTTGAGAATGAGAATTTAAAATTTTATTTTGCATTGTAAAAATGCAACAAAACTCGAATGAAAACAGTGATACTAAAAACCAATGGAACCGTTGTGCAGTTTTACAATAACAATCTATTCCGTGACTGTTACAGCAGCTGCTCCGATAGTTACGGCTACCAGACGGTTGCGTTGTGGCTCGTAATATAAAGTACACTTCCAACGCAATATTTATTTACAATAAGCTTTTGCCCGCATCCTTCGCGTGAACATCATAGTTATTTCTTGGAAAGAATCTCAAGTAAAAATATGCTTAATAATTGGTATTAAAATTATCATTTCAAGAGTGCTTTTCAATGTCGTATTACTAATAATACGACAGTGTAAAGCACATTTGTTTTAGTTCAGTATTTTCAGACTGAATCTTATACAACTATACAGAACGAAAAACAAAAATTTAAAAATGGTTTCTTTGGCAAAATATAAAAATTTTGAATTTGCCTTAGTATTGTAAAAATGTGTAGCATGCATGCGTAGCAAAAACGCGAATAAAACAGTGATACTAAAAACCAGTGGAATCGTTGTGCAGTTTTACAATAACGATCTATTCCGTGACTGTTACAGCAGCTGCTCCGATAGTTACGGCTACCAGACGGTTGCATTGCGGCTCGTAATATACTGCGCTGTTCGAGCGCCATTGTTGTTTATAATCCTTTTCTGCGATTTTCCACGTAGACTTCATACTTGAGTTCAGAGAAAAATCTTAAACAAAAATATGATTAATAAATGGAATTTTTTAATTAACTGGTATTTCAAACAGCGCGATAGCGTATCAAAATGAAGTATGCATTTAGTTATGCAAGATTAGTAATAAAACATTTAAAACTGCATTTGGTTTAGTCTAGTAGTATTTGAGTGATTTGCGTACAAATACACAAAAAAAGAAATAACACTTCTAAAAATGTTTGTTAAGGCTATTGTTCTTTTGTTTTTATTATCTATACACATAATAAAGCTAAAGAGGGTCGAAAGTCTGTACATGGAATATATTAAAAAAAAAGTTGGCTGGAGATACTTAGAGAACACGTTCCAACAGTTTTTTAGAATTTTTGTCTGTTTATCTGTTTATCTGTTTGTCTGTTTATTTGACCGCGCATCACGTAAAAACGGCTTAACGGATTTTGATGCCAACTTGACTAATCTGTCGAGACGATCCCCGGCCGTGTTTTAGGCTATAAAAATTCAACCCCTAAAAGAGGGGGTAGCGGGAGGAGCCGCGGGCACAGCTAGTATATACATATTTTATGTTACTATACGAAGAACTTTTGAACGGGATTTTGCCTTAGTATTATAAAAATGCTATGAAACTTGAACAGAAACGGTGATACTAAAAACCAATGGAATCGCGGCGCAGTTTTACAATAACAATCTATTCCGTGACTGCTACAGCTGCAACGGTTGCGTTGCGGCTCATAACTATATACTGCACAACTCGAGCGGCATTTTTATTCACAATGAGCTTTTCTTACACAGACATTAGACTTCATAATTGGATTCAGGGAGGAATATCGAATAAAAAGTGTGGTGGGCCTTTAAACAGCATATCAAAATGATACATGCTTTTAAACATAAATCAGATTTTAGGCTACACAATTAAAACCGCAGTTAATTTAGTTTGAAAGTGTTTGAGTATACAAACATACAGAATGACAAACAAGTTCTATAAAATTGTCATTTCGACTTCTATTGATTTCTATTACACATGTATAAACAAGAACTTTTATGTTAATTTCTAATTTGCCTTAGTATTGTAAAAAAATGCTTTACTACTCGAATAGAAATAGTGATACTAAAAACAGCAGCTGCTCCGACAGTTACAGCCACCAGATGGTTGCGTTGTGGCTCGTACTATACGGCACAGTTCGAGCGCTATTTTTATTTAAACTACCCTTTTGCTTTCGTCTTTTTACATGGAATTTCAAAAAGGATCCAGGGTACACCCCGGTTTAAAAGTTTAATCAATAACTCGGCCGCTTAATGACTACTAAGTTATATAATAAGCAGTAGGTACAACTGTTTTTACGTAATGTGAAAGCTAGCACACACAAACTAACAAAGACTCTCAATGTGGCTGTTTTGCTTATTCTGCTCTTATAAAAAACTCCTTACTATATTCCCCCTTAAATATTGCCTACATACCGAAATAACAGTATCCCAGTAACAATTTTTATATGTATAGACTGCGGAATTTGTAATGGTCCCGACCGTACTTTGCTTGTCATCATAAAATTTACGATGTGCTGACGTGTCACGCTACTGTAAATACACTGCTCTGCGACATAAAATTAAATGGTGATGTTTTTAAACATCGCTATGTTTCGCCGTTACTAAACCAGTCATTGTTTTGAAAAATGTGTATTGTACTTCTCTTGCGCAAATTAGATATGTCGTTCTAGTTTTATATTACAAAAAAACTTTCATTGCATTAGTCTCATTGTCTAGTGTCTTTTAGGCCTACATTATTTTCATGTCAAATCACCCAGATGCATAGTTGTGGTCATGAAGTTTTAATTTACCAAAGTAGTAAGTTCAATTATTCTAACCGCAACTTTGTAACATCTTTACTACTAGATAATCACTGCTCTACAAGTATTTAATAATTCTAAGTATAAAACACATTGCATAATTTTGCAAATCTAAAGCAATCGTTACCATTTTACAATACACAATTATAAGTTCAGGTGGGAAATGAAATGCTTGATTAATTCACAAAAGTTTATTGTTTCGATGAACGTTATTTTATACCTATATGTATTTTACAACCGTATTAATAGTTAATTCACTTTTAGTTTTAGGTTATTTGTAGGTTTTACAGAGCTATTGTTAGATATAATTAAGACACTTTTATACGTCACTGTATCCTTCTTGGATAAATGTTCTTAATAAAAATAATAATTAATACACGACTGACTGCGGTCGCATGGTACCCTCTCTTATTTATATCCACTTTATAGTGGGGTTGGATGGTAAATAACGACAAATATGCGAACGCAGTCAGTAAGAATACTTTTAACCAGATAATTAAATAATATAATTTTAATTAAATACTAAGATAAATAAAATAAATTAGTGTACAGTTTTGTGTACATAATACATGGATCTAACACAATGTTACCAAAAACTTGTTTGAAGACGTCTAAAACAATATTATACTTAGATAACAAAACACATTCAATGTGATCCTAGCATTCACGAAAGCATTTGATATTATCGTGTTGTGTCCGGCTACAAAGCGTAAGGTTATGTTCATGGACGAGCGGTATATGAGCGCTCTTGTAAGCGATTATATGTAACTTTAAGCTGTGGCCTGAGAGTACTTGCGGACGCGCTCGAGCATTCACTTTCTATGGTGAGATACAAACGTTATATACAAGATGTTCAGAATTACATAAGTTAAAAACTAATCATACTAATATTATAAATACGAAAGATTGTAAGGATGTGTGTGTTTGTTATTATTTCACGTTTTTGTTGATTTTGAATGGGTTTTTGTGAAACTTTGCAGTAATATAGCTTAGATATCGGCATAGCACAATAAGTTATAATAATATTATTATGACCAAGTTATAAAAAATCTCTAGAAAATTTAGCGTGCGCTGCCCAAACCGTTGTAGTTATACGAAGATAATTACAGTAGGATTATTCGTCTTAAATAGTTTTAAATAAAAGTCCGCGACAACACATATCTACTGTTTATGTGGAAGTCACTGTGACCAAAATAGTGAACCACTGATACATTTGTTACTTTAAGTATTGAATGTAGATAAACATTGTCTTTTACACTAAATAATTTGGACGGATAGTTTAAAAGTTATTACGATATGATTTACCTAAATAGAGCGTAGTTAGGCACATGCTATGCACTACAAAAATATTTACATGAATAAAGTTAAGTTATTTAATATTTACATTAATTTCTTTCATTATTTTGATGTACGTAATTCAAATTTTTGATGTACGTAATTTGAAAAGGAGATATAGTTATTACAAAATATATTTAACTGTGAACCCATTATTCAAAAAAACGTTCGATATTATAGGACGGTGAACGGCTAGAAATCATAAGGATATATTAACGGGCGAGCGGCTCTCAAGCGGACATTAGCGTGGCCTGAGCGCGCTCCCGGACGTGCTCGAAAACCCATGTCGTGTCAGTATGCACGATTCTCAAATACAGGAATATACGCAAATTTAACGTTTTGTGGAGCATTTTATCTATGCCACGTTATGGAATTTGTCTGAAATTCGAAAATTTTTGAATTTGCTAATGTTTTATGGCAATAAAATGTTGTGAGGATTTCATTAAAATCCTATTTATCTAAAATTTTATTGTACATAGTACCAAAATGACAGCAAATATATTGAAATGAGATATGCTTGTAACAAAATACATTTAGTGCATTATTGCATTGCGTCGGATTACAAAGCATAAAGAAATATCCACGGTGGAACGGTCCGCAAGCAGTGCAGTGAATCCTTTGTCTCGCGATCCTTCCTCTCGCGTGCACTCAAATATCTGTTAGATGTGGATTTATTCAATAAAAAATGCAATTGTGTAACGTAATATAGCCTATAAATAAATGATATCAATATATTAAGATGCCTAAATCGGGACATAGACGCTTTATGTGAAAAATCAACTTTCTGACCGTGATAAGCTCTTTCGCTCCTACAAAGTAATTTTACTACTCAAGCACTAATTGTTATACCGTTTAAAATAATGGGAAATTATAGTCCAGTAAATTTTTTTTCCATAATGAATGGTTAAAACTTGACAAAAAGTAACAAACAAAAATAAAAATAACTTCTCATGCTAATTTTCATAAGTTTAGAATAAATTATGCCTAAAATAGTAATTTGATTAGATAGTACAAGTATTTACGAGTAAATTAAAGAAAAAATTATACCAAAATACCTTTATTTGTAAAAATTATGACTAAATTACGAGTTGCGATAGAAAATTTTGGAAAAAAAACACAAAAATATTCACAATTTTCAAAGTGATGGCAATCCGACATAAAAAGTACACTTTTATGGAACTGGACATTAGGGCTAACCCCAGTTCACGGATTATCCACTACTTACGACAGACCCGTATCGCGTTCAATTGGTTCTTGTGAGCGGTGTACAGAAACAAAACAACGTAATAGTTTACACGTTAAGTAGACTATTTTGTAATACCTTAAGCGTAAATATGGTGATTACGCGCCAAACATATAACCCTGCCCATCGTAGCATTCTATAGAAGTTTACCTCAAAAATATATTTTTATTAGAAATAACACATTCAAAGCAACCGGGTATTTACGAAAGTATTTGTTATCGTCGCATCGAGTTACGACGTGTAAGGTTATGTTCACGGATGAGCTGCCCGCCAGCGCTCAGCGTCAGCGTCAGCTGTATTCTTGCGATTTCGTACCATCGCCTGAGTGCCCTCTCGCGTGCGCTCAAGCATTTACGTCGTGCAGAGTGCGAGACGAGGAGCTTGAGTCATGTCGTATGTTTTTCTTTAAATCGAATATTTTCAGAATTGTAATTTCTGAAAAGGATTTGCTTTAGAATACTACCATGAATGTAAATTAACCTGATTAGATTTATTTCGTTTTATCATAAAAAAAATGTCACGATATAAGTTATATTCTTATAAAGCGCCGTGTGTGTCATCATCATATAACGCTTATTTATATTTACAAATAACAATTTCATTTGACTTGTTGAGATTAGCTGAAAAAAAATCCTTGGAGTATCCACGTGATCATTGCCAGCCATGGCCACCAAGTATGGCTGAATATTCACTACCCCTGAGGACTAAGATCTGATGTTCGCCTCGTGTGTAAAGTATCATTTAGTACAACTGGCAAACACACATATCTCCAAGACTGAAACACAATAAATAGCTTCAGGCAAATTGTTTGTCTATATGATGGTCTATACGAGTATGTCAGGGCGGAAGAACCCATGTAATTCAAACGGGTACCTACCACCGTCACCCTCATAATCCTCCGTGAAGCAATTTGAGTGTTTCGGTTCGCAGAGGCGTGGTTGCCGGCTACATTTACAACGAGATGAACATCTTAGCCCTAAAGGGTAGTAACGCATCTATGATCAACCTTGGGTCATTCGTACTTGGGGATGACTACTAATGTCCATGGGCGGCAGTGGCCACTTACCATCAGGTGGACTGCAGGCTCGTTTGCTATCTTTACACAATAAAAAAAAGTTAATATATTGTTCAGTGAGTTCCGATTATGCACATAAGAATTTGATATTGTCGCAGTGTCCGACTACAAAGCGTAAAGATGTTCACAGGCGACCGGTTTGCAAGCGCGACTACGAGCGAGAATATGCATATATCGCCCCTCTCGAGTGCGCTCAAGCATTCAACTAGCGCTCCGAGATACGAATATGACTATTATGTGTTCCACGTATTCTTATTCATGTTATTGACTACTTCTAAGACTTTGAAAAATTGTAGCTCAGACCAGGGACCTATCACCTTCTCCTTCCTCTTAATCCTCTGTGAAACGATTCTCGTGTTTTAGATGACGAATTGTAAATGCAGTTATAGTAACCAAGGTGTAGCAATGACTGTGTGGTCAGTCTCATATAAAACTTAAACCCTATACAATCCTACTGGTATTTGTGTGTAGCCGAAATTGTTTGCCGACTTAGCTATACGCTCGTTTCCTACTTAATAGTTTCATATTTATCTATATTTCCTCATTGAAATAATATTATGAAAATTAAATTTAATATTTATCTATATGTTAAAATTATTCAGTACGATCGCATTATTCACGTAAGTATTTGATATTGTCGCAGTGTCCGACTACAAAGCGTAAAGGTGTTCACAGATGACCGGTTTGCAAGCGCGACTACGAGCGAGAATATGCATATATCGCCCCTCTCGTGTGCGCTCAAGCATTCAACTAGCGCTCCGAGATACCAATATGAATGCTATGTGTACCACGTATTCTTATACCTTTTATTGACTATTTCTAAGTCTTCGAAGAATTGTAGCTATTGACGTGCAATCACCATAAGAATCCACCGTGAAACATTTGTTATGTTTAAGTGGAAGAGATGTTAATGCCGGGTAAAGTTTCTGGGGATAGCAATGTCTTCGTGGTCAGTTTCATGTAGAACTTACATAACTATATGCTCCTTTGCTACACCTTTGGCTTTGAATATTATATTTTTGTTATAGAAAATACAAATACCCCCTTTAAAAATCATCTTGACTCATTATTGTCATACTACTGGGCACGGGTTTCCTCAATTTTTTAACTAATAAACAGAGTCTGACTATCACCCTCGCCAACAATAGACGTCACAAACTCCTATTCAAAAGCGAGTGTTGATTTAATATTAATACGCACGTATTTTGTATGGTCAGAGGTCCATATCTGCTATTCACAGGGCTATCGTAGCTTACTCTTTTGAGGATTTATCTGTCTATTGTGTTATCTACAAAGTACAGGTACATTTTACTCTTACAAGAGTAGAAAAAGAGTTTTCAGGCTGTGTCATTATATTAAAATTCTGTATAACCATCCTTACATAGATATATTATACCCTAATATCCTACAGGCTTACTCTCATGAAAAGCACTGTCCAATAAATTTCGAGTGGCTAATAAAAATCCCGAGTCACGCTGCCCTCAGAATTAAAACAAAGGGCGCATCACAATAGCGGCGACACCTCTCACAGCCTCCACAATGGCCGCAAAATGCCGGCCAGCTCTCCGTCGCTTCCTGCACTACAGTTGCCACTTGACTCGATCTTCCCTTGGGAATGTTTTAAAAGTATATCCCTGTCATTATTATTTCCCTGTCGTATTATTAGGGTTCTATACCCATAGGGTGTCAATTGAACCCACTTAGTGCCATAATACATCTACGGAAATTATGCGCGAAACGTTCAGTCGGGTACGCTAGCAATGATATTTAAGTGACTCATGACGAAATTACGTCGCGTATCTCGAAGCGCTGAACCTTTCGTCAAGCGTCTATTTACGCCTTATTAATTTATTTTAAAAAGAAAACGTTATGGACCGAAACTTCGGCATTCATTCTTGAATTACCATTAAATGTCATCAGTGATGCAGCTCTCTAATTTTTTTTTTTTATTATTGTGAAAAGGTAGCAAACGAGCATGCAGTCCACCTGATGGTAAGTGGTCACTGCCGCCCAT
>DWNR01004753.1:0-10637 GCA_018250455.1 Polygonus leo
AGGGTGAGGCTTCATCACATCAGCTAGACCCGTGGCGGGCTTCAACAGTTCGGTTTGCACGCTGCTTTTTACCTCGTACGTGCAAAAGGTAGAATGAGCCGAGGTATTGCCAGTGTGCTATGACATGGGGTTCTTCAAAAAGGCGGGAACACAGCTCTGCTCCAAAGCCAAAGCCAAAGTGAGTGATTACTACCGTCTTATTAAAATCCTGTGGTTTACCGCTAACTACATGTCAACATAGTAACATAGCAATAGTCTTCACAAACTGGGACATTCGCCTCGTATTCAATCATACCTAGTAATTACACCTTTACAAACCAAAACACGGAAACTTAACAGAGGATTACGAATGGCATTGGTCAAGTTCCATTTAATTCAACTGCATGATGTAATAATTGATATCTGTGGAAAATAATAATATTATTTTATAGTATTCGAACCCAAAAAGTGCCGACGGGTGCCTATCACTAAGACTTCACTGTATATTCGCCCGTACGTCTATTACAGTACTGGACAGTACTCATGAGTATTCATGGACATTAGTCCATAGGTATAAATCCAGTTGCTGTTGGCCCTACTGGCCTTTACAGCTTCACCGAGCATTTAAGGCAAGCCAACTAAGGGCTCAGCCGGGAAAGAAGACCTGGGTTAGAAGGGGAGGGATGGGCTCATACGTTGGCTATTCGCGTCGGAAGGCAGATGGACCCAGTGGGACTTGAGATGGCCTATGCCATCTCCTTCCAACAGTGGGTAAAAGATCCAGTAGGACATAGGTATACCTTGAAAAGACCTCAATACGACCGCTTCAACAACAAATACTAAAAGTAAAAAACTTAGGATATAAGGAGGTCCGCATAACAAACGGGTATTTTTGCGTATTTTCAGCTTACATTGTTTTGTTATTTGTATTGTTACCCGAACAATACAAATACCAGTTTGTATAAAATATAGTTTCTAACAATATATTTTCAAACAACGACTATAAGATACGTTACCCTTCATGCACGAGTCCGACTCACATTTGGCCGATTATATTTCGTATATTTCAAGTGTGAGTTATATACAGACCATAACTTGACCACTTTAGGCATATAAACGAAATGATATTTCAAACATGGCAACTGGGCTATGTTAATAAAGTCTTTGACGCACAACCCATCCGTCATTATTTCAATAATTAATCCTTGCCATATGGATGTGGTCTGACATTTATGATTATAATATAAACGTATTTTGTTACTCCTTGTACACTGAAGAGACAACAAATGACCTTTTAAGTTGTTCGTGGTGTCCAAAAATGGCTTCGTTTGTCTGTTTACTGCTTTTACATCAACAAAATCAAAAATATAACTTTATGCAGCTACATTTTTGAGTGTAAACTAGTGGTCCGCGAAGTCATAATGCAGTCACGAAATAAATAGAAAAACATGTAGGTTAGCAGTTATTAAGTCACATTATATTTGGCCTATAAGTCATTAAAAATACTCTTGAAATAAAATTATCTTGGATATCTCTTAATTACAAAAGTAATTATTTTATACTTAATAGATTTTTTCCCAAATGTTTGGTAGGTACACGACAAAACTAAAAATTGTAAAATTGGTTCGTCATAACTAAAAGGTTGAGTCACTGAATTAAATAAACATAAAAGGCATGAAATCAAAGGTATATTATTTATACCTAAGCTTTGTTGTTAACTTGCAGTGATGGTGACTTTGACAACGATATTGCAGTTCCGTTCGCCTGCTAATTTATGCATTGTTTACAGAGTACAATTATGTTCTCCATTTAATATTTAAATTAGATATTAACTGATACTTAGTCAAGAGTCTCAGTCTCTCCTTGAGACATTTTCATAAGCACACTTCTGGGGAGACTTATGTGTAAAATTATGTCATTTGTTGTAGGTTCTCAGCTCCATAACGTGACGTAATACTCATGTAATATAATGCACGAAATTTTCAGAGAGATTTAGATCGTGATTCCCAACTCAATTGCAAATTTCAATTGGTTTCACCGTTAACATAATATTAGAACAATTTGCAAGCAAATTTCTAGCAGTGTGACTGAAATACCCGACGATTATTGGAAACCAGATGGTCAAAAGCTATAGTTATAAAGTATAGTTGGGTTTTATTGCTATAAAAGTCGTGATTATATTTAGAGCTTATATCCGATAAAATTTACTTATTATATTATTATTTACTCAAATTTCTCGGAATAGACCGACGAGTTCTGAAACTCATCGATGTACTAAGCTAAGTTGTTGAGTATTGGTATGGTTTCGCGATAGAAATAGTTAATAAAGTTATTACTTATTTACGTAACTCATAGAGATCTAAAATATAATAAATTGAAACAAGAGATTGTCTTTCTCCGTCACAGTCATGTTTTGGTGCCACTTAGGCATGGCCATTTTCCGATAGACAGGAGGCTCTAAACCCAATCCAAACAACAAACTAAATCGTGTGCTAAATAATACCTAAGCAATCACTGAAGTGCTCACTGATTTGCCAGATTATCAAGTTACCAAGTAAATAAAAGTCACGAAATATTTACCTAAATGTTCTGTTAAGTCACACAATAAAACTATCCGCAACTTTGCGGCAATATTTTCGTTTTGGACCGGCTTTACTCACCAGACTAGGTTCCGGACCGATCATGAACTAAATCAATTTTGTTGTTTTCATTATAATGTATGAAAAGTGACAAGTGTGACAATGATTTTAACTGATTTTAAAATACGTACATATTTAAATACTCATACATTTAAATACTTGTTCAACTTGTTTTCAAAATTTATTTCAACTTCTAGAATAAAGATTAGTTTAAATATTATTTGAGGCAAATGTTTCGGCGTTGACAAAATGTATAAAGGCACATACGTAAGTTGTGGACAGAAGAAGCACGATAAAAAATTGCTACCGGGACAAAGATATTCTTCCAGGTTAAAAATCATCCTATATGTTTATCCAGGGTATTAATAAAAGATGTACCTTTTTGCCTTATACAATTTTTGCATTTATAATACTACTACGATCTCTTTCCATTTTCATTCCTACCTAATAAAAATGTATTAAAACAGTGGCGAGGAGTATTAAACATATTTCGGGCTAAAAATAGCCCCATATTATAACTAAACATTTTTCGTTTTCATTTTTGTTACCTTTGAGAGAAAGCCCCGTCCAAAAATGTGTAAAGGCGACAAAGGTAACAGAAAAACAGAGAAAAATATTTGTACTGGTATTAAAAAATCTGGATTATGTAGTCATTAGGTACTTAGGCTAAGAAGGAGTTAGTTAACTGCACCACTTGGATACTGTTGGAAAACAGACGCTTCAAATAAACCATACACAATTATCAAAATTGAGAACTATAAGACGTCTATACGACAACTAAAATACATTCTTCCAAAATGCTACTTTCGTCTATACAACATTTTTATCGATAAGCTAAAATAAAGGAAAAAGACAACACATTCCACGTTGTCGTGAAAATGATATTGTGTTTATTGTATCATTTGTACTACAGAATTTCCCAACTTCAGTTCAATATTACAGGATTTACGCAAGGAATCAAGGAAAACAGGGGACGGTTATTTCTGTTCTTATTGTTTCTCGTTCCTTTATTTTGCACCAAAAAGTCACTATACTTTTAGTTTATTGTGTGTATACAACACAATGAACTAAATCATCATAGTTATCATTATCACCGCCTCTTTCGCAGCATTCCTATAGCACGGTGTTATGAGATGATTTGTGTTTCACTGTTTCTTCTATTTTTGTTATGTCTTTTCACACGATACCGTCCAGCCTAATAATTGACACTGACCGTAATAGTACGGTAGGATATCAAATAATATGGAAATTTTATCGATTAACCAGATGTTGCTAACCCGGAAGATGTTCCTCTCCTTCCACTTCTCTTCAACTTAAATCATATCTTGTCTTTCAGCTGTTATAGGCAACAAAAACAATACGCCTGTAGACCTCAAGAAATTTAATCGAATTTATAGTTGATTATACGCAAGTTCTTGGCTGTTCAAAAAGTTTACTCCCTCTAAAATATTTACAAAAAACTATGCGCGCGTAACACAATGGACGGACGAATTTGCTAGCTGAATAACGGTTTATTTTTCTTTCTACGTTCAATGTTTTTATGTACATTTTCACCAATAACTCCGCTGATTGTGAATCGATGTTATTTGAAAAGGGTCACACTGTGGGCTTTTTCACCACATCGAAATTTGACGATGAAAACTTAGAGAAATAGTATCCCACGGTGACCAGTGTGCCATCCCGCACGGAGTTCAAAATTATAACACAATATTTTTTTTGCTTTACTAATTTGAAATTTTGAAAATGGTAACTTCTATCTACTAAAATATTGTTTTACTACATTTATCGTAATGCCAGAAACTCGTTTATTTCGACCCGTGAGGTACCTCCGCCCGAAATACCACCACCGTTATAATCCACCGTGAAGCGATTCTTGGATTGCGGTATGGAGAGTCGTGGTTGCCGGATTTACTCATACCCGTTCGTCTCGGGTCCTGAGTGGTACCAACGTATCAAACTTTCGTAACTAAGTATAATTGTACTTGAGGATGATTACTGATGTCCATAGTCGGCATACTAACTATCAGGTGGACTGCGTGCTCGTTTGCTACCTTTATACTATAGTAAAAAAATGTCCATGATTGTCCCTAGTGAGCACAGTCATTATTTTCAAAGGTCCGTATAAGCCGACCGCTACGTCCAAGAAACAAAGACAATAATTTCAAAAGACAAGTATTTCAGGATAGTTATTTCTGTAAAGATGGACCTCAGCACTTTACTTCAAAGTTTGCTAGAAGTTAACTTGGCTTAAAATGAAATTTAATTGTTTTGTAGCAAGTTAAATGTAAATTAACTGTAAATGGAAGTTACTGAAAACTTGGAATTTCGTTTTCTCAACTATAGATTAAAGTTCTCAAACAATAGGTACTAAGTATTTTTGTAGCGTAACAATAAAAATACCAAGAACCCTTTTTATATTATTACGAGTGGACCTGGCGAACATTGATTTCCCAGTAACGTTAATTTTCCATTAAAAAATGATATCTGAATCGAGTTTTAAGCTATCGTTTCTCTCAAGTTATACATACGTACAAATTGAAACATTGAAATTCTCACGAAATGCCGCTGCAACAATAAATAACGTAAAGGAACTATTTATTAAACTATTTTATTCTGAAAAACATTTCAACTTTAAACGTCGACAGATATATCTGAGTAGTTTAAGGGTAGACACTCTAAGTCCAGTTCGTTGTACTCTTTTTGGTGTCCGTATCACGACACATTACACTAACTGTATCTTTACTAATAACTACTTTGCTAACTAAACATGAATTACATTACCAATGTATTTATAAAGCACCTGTGCATAAATGAAATCAAAATATTTGCAGTAAATCCACTAAGTGTTATCAACGAAAATCCTCAGCTAAGCCGATAATCTGGAGGAATTAAAGTCTTAAGTGAATACACTATAAGGTTATACAAAAGACGTTCGTACCTACTAGTACTAGTACTAGCGTTAGAAGCAGTCTGTATCATCCATTCATTATTTTCTTTATTTTATTTTCTTTATTATTTAATAAATGTACATTCTTGCAAAAAACAAGAATATACTTCAAAATATGCTAATAACTAATAATTATAAATGAATGAAAAGATAACATCCATATTATAATGATGCATTCATCCATTCTATTGATTTATATAATATAACCTTTGATATTTGTGTAAAGCAGCGATAGCCTAGTGGTTGGTAACGTGGATAATTCGGTGAATTCGGATCCCAGCACGCACCTCTAATTTCATTTTTTTTTTCAATTCAAATATTTAAATCTATTTTTTCAGTGAATAAAAAGGCGTGTAAACATATGTATAAGAGATTGAAAAAATAGCAAGATTATTTTTTCACTTGGCCAGCGCGGTAGACTATAGCCTAAAATCATTTTCTTTGTAAAAGAGAAAATAATTTTCTTTCTGAGCCCTGGAGTGGGGCTAGGCTCAGGTTTATGTAATGCTGATGATGCTCGTTCATTCGCATTCAGTATTATCGGATCAGTACTTTCGCAACAGATTCGCAGCAAATTAGCAACAGGCGGTTAGGTAGACACCCTCATAATTCTCCGTGAAGCAACTTATTGTGTTTCGGTTTGGAGAGGCGTGGTTGCCGGCTATACACATATGTGGTCAACCTCAAGTACGATTTGTACGTACTCGAGTACGAAACTCGGGAATGATCACTAAAGTCCACGGGCAGCAGTGACCACTTATCATCAAGTGGACTACATGCTCGTTGACTGACGTAAGACGATAAAAAAGACACAAGTGAGTGATAAGTGGTTCATATGGTTGTCAGACTTTACGAATTCCAAATAACAGTGTATTGTACGTCTTACGCTGTATGATAAAATCTGTGTTCTGGATTCAAAAGTTTGAAATTACAGTTTACCTATGCGAGACGCATAATTATGCCATCAACCTCATGTGTCTGTGTGTATCTTTGTCAGTTACAGATACCCGTGGGTGGCAGAATTTATCTACTAACATAAGGTGGGCTATGTGACATATTTATCGCTTTTTACATCAATGATGATTACAGATCGCGCACATTTTTCATATTACGCATATCTTCGAGTTAGTTTCTTTAGATTAAAGCCAAATGTTTTTAAAACAGATTCCTAAAGAACAAAAGTCTTTTTGTTGACTAATGAGAACAAAAAAGACATGGAGGATTTGGACGATAGGTTTTTTATCAAATTGCAATAACAAACGAATACGCAATTTGGTCACTGCCACCTACGGACATGTATAATTCAATGTGAAAAACATATAATTCATGCTTCTATTTGTCTCATATGATGTGTATCTGATATTTAAATATGGCAACCATAGTTTCAACTGAAATACGCGAATGTTTTAAGAAGGATTGAGAGCAACAGTGTTAGTTTACCTGCACTTCTATTATATTAGTATCTACTTAAGCACAAATTAAGCTTTGTATTATAATTGCATGGACGATAATAGAGATGGTAACGCAAAGGACTGATGATTAGTTGGAACTGATACAATTTTCGTACTAGAGATAGAGAGCACTATAAATAGACTTGATCAAACGTAATCCAACGCGTCACTACGAATTGACGCGGTCTGGGGAATTCCAGGAAAATTCCAATTCGGAATTGAAAAAATCTTTTCGTATCTATAGTGCTTATCGTTTTTGTAGTTAAATGTTAGTAGTATAAATAGGATGGATGGGAGCTGATGCCTTTTAGAAATTCCCGATTTAGAAAAGCAATCAATCATTGTTTGACTACGCTTAAAGTTCAAATTCCTAATAGTTATTGATATTTATCAAACAACTTTGATGTTGCAAATATCAAAATAATCCTGGTTATGTTTTATTTTTGCCCTTATAGTTCAGCTGACTAATCTAAAATAATAAGTTAACGACTAATGGCATTGTGTTTGGCTGTAAACGATAATAATCTTTCAAAGATATAAAAAGGAAAGATAAATTAGTACAAAGTCATTAATTAATATCAGCGTACTTCCAGGTACTGACTAAAGTCGGTTGCAGTTGATATTATCGCTATCTTTAAATTAAGATAAGTAAAGTCTGATAAGAAAACCATTATTTTCGGCTAGCGGAAACGACGAGCTACTTATTACGATATTTACAGTTCCAATATGTGCACACGTTTGGAAACTAGTTCAAATTACTCTTTGTACCCACGATAAGCATGTTTGGGACTTACGTATATTATGTCACTACTTAGATATAAGCTGAAGCCGTGATAGACTAGTGGTTGAGAATCCGACCTCTCATATGGGGTTCGGGTACGAAATCCGCACGTTCCTCTATTTTTTTCAGATTATGTGCGTATAAATATTTAAATTTATTATCACTTGCTTTTCAGTAAAGAAAAATATCATGAAGGAACTTACATGCCAGACTGTAAAAAAATTCAAGGGTGTGTGAAGTCTACCAATTCGCACTTGGCCAGCGTGGTGATGGCCTAAATTCTACTCATTAAATTATGATACGTGCCCAACAGTGGGACAGTAACGGGTTGTGATGATTATGACTTACTACATCTAAGGCGTAATCATAAACGATAAGGCTTCAGTCCAGCATACATGCTGGACATAAAGCCTTATTGATAATACCTATTGGACTCATTTTTGAAAAATAATAAGAATATTCTTGTTTTACAATAAAATAATAAGATATTCTGAGAAAACTCACATTTTATACGAATTTGATCATATTTTTTATCATGTAAGCGTTAATTGCATAGCCACTTGTACTCATAAGGGCACGGAGCGTAGCGCTGGCGTGGTGTGGGTCATGAAACAAATTAAATGCGAAATTGGATGCGCAGACGGCACGTGACGTTTCATTTGACCTAAACCATAGTATAAACATTGAACTGTAATCATAATATTAATACGTGAAGCAAAAACTTTGTACCCCTTTTAAAGGACATTACGCAGCACGAGGAGTATGCAATTTAACAGGGTTAAAGTTTATATGGAGATAACGTGCAGAAAGCTAATATGTCCTTAAAATGCACTATAAATACATTCTTTTTAATAAAAAAAAGACACATGTTTATGCGTAAAATCTGTTGACAACCAGACAAGAGATTATTGTCACTCAATGTACCTAACTATAATCGTTGAGATACTTTTAGTTTGTTTATTCAAAAATATATTATGCATAAAACGATTTTCTTTACTTCAGCCTAAATTTTTTGGATTTGTTCTTATTATGCTCTAATTTCGAGCACGAGGCAATCTCTAGTATACCTAATGTAATTATTTGAAAACTTATATGAGACAATAATTATCGATTCTCCAAATTCTCCTTGCATGATTTAGGTACAAACTAAAAATCAGTAGTAAGTTTTTTTTTATATAAATCACTAGATAGCGTTTAAATACATTATAATTTGAACGTAAATAAATCTATACTAATAATATAAAACTAAAAAGTTTGTTTGTTTGTTTTAACGCGCTTATCTCGGGAACTACTGGTTCGAATTGAAAAAAAAAAGAATTTTATGTTGTCCATTTATTGAGGTGAGGCTAAGTAATATTACGCTACGACCAATAGGAGTGGAGTATCAACGAAAAATGTTGCAAAAACGGAAAAACCTACCCACTCTCAATATGATGATAATCTATACATGATTTTTGTTTAGCTACGAAGTTTCGCATGTTCATTTTCACAGTATACCTTCTCAGCAGTTGTAATGTCCTACACTACATGGTATAGGAAACGACAGAGCGTCGTTGCATCAAATGCGACACATTGCTAGTGGCCAGCAGATCATGCCAGCTTCACGCTGCGCTTCTGTCCCGCCCACTGTTTGAGACCATAAAGGCTATAGGTACAGCAACGTGTAGAGGGCATACGTAATGGGCAACTATACGGATACATCTCTGATGAAATATAACTAAGATATTAATTATCTATTGTATATATTTCTTGTGCCCGTGTGTTAGTCGTTGAACTCCTCCTAAACGCCTGGACCGATTTTTGTTTTTTTGTCTGTAAAATTAATTGTATCGCGAATGGTTTAGATTCACAATACGATCCCATAGTTAATAAGGGTGATCCAGCCCAAAAAATATACTTGTTATTTTTTGGTCATTTTTTTTTCTTTTTATTTTTTTATGATTTGGCATTAAAAAAATTACAAGGACACATTTTCACTATCCTGCCCCCAAACCTCCATTATTTTATAATTACTAAGGGAACAACAACGTTTGCTGGGGTAGCTACTTGTAATATAAGCGTCAGATTTAGCATTAAATTCCAAAAGGATATAAACGGGATTAATACTAAGTGTTCGCTGACTTTCCGTTCATCTGTCTGTATCTCTTGAACCCTAATTGGTAGATATTTGAAACAATCACAGTATATGTAAAAACTTATATGTAAGTAATAACATTCGAATTGATCATAACATCATGTGTTTCGGAACCCTTGTGTGCAACTCCGACTCGCTTATTATGTATTTGCGAAAAAAAACATTTAAATGACAATTTGTTTTCAAAATTTATCGAGATTTGAAGCGTAATCATCCCCGCTTTTAGCATAACTGAGAGTTAACGACGTTTAAATCCATGGATGGATTAAGCTTGCCTTTTAGAACCTACCAATCAGGGATAAGCGATGAATGTACATCAAATTCGTGCAAATCGTTCGTTTAATGCCATTTATTACTCACGATTACTGAAACAATGAACCGTAAAACGTAGGATTATACTCGGAATCCTTTAAATTGTTACCACGTCATTATGTGCGAACTTCGCTATAAATTCCTACTGATGACTTTAAAAACAATGCAGCTACGCAATGTCAAAACCGAATTTAATTCAAAAGGTTTAAATTATTACTAGCTAACCCGCCTCAGAATTAAATAATGTGTCAAAGTTCATTTACGAAAAATTGACAAAAAACCAAAAACAAATTCGTATACATGACAATTTCATTTTGTAAAAAGGTTGGGTTTTTATGGTTTAAACTCCTAACCTTTTTATAGACTTAAATACTAAACGAGTTGCCCTCGTGGC
>DWNR01004754.1:0-10636 GCA_018250455.1 Polygonus leo
ATTACGCTAAACAGGTAGCCTTGCGGAGCGTAATTCGGCGTAATATAACGAGTCATATTCGCTGGAGCTATTTCGATAATTGTGGGTTGAGTAACAAATGAGAGTTACGCTAAGTCCCAGCTCAGACGCCAGACATTTGTGACGCATTTTTAGTTTGTGATAATTATATTACATGCGTGATGATACTGTATACGGTAATTAACAGTAGATATGTTACAAACGCTCAAAAAGTGAAAATACATCCGAGTTTGGTTCGGCTTCGGACCAAAATATCGAATTCCACGAAAGATCAGTGGTAAACAATAAGACAAATAAAGATAGCCTCAGGAGTGCAATAAGGATTGAATTCCTCAATAGAGTCGTTCGCGCAACACGTTTGGCACTCACTTCAACCGTAACTTAGAATAGAGGTAATTTGTTTGGCCTAATACAGTGATTCTTAACCTTTTAGGGATGACGTACCATTTGTTTAAATTTTGATTTGGTAGTGGATCAAATGTTTGGCAGTATTATAATTTATTGAAGCATTATTTTCGCAAAACAAAATGCCCTTCAACGAATATAGTTAATTATATCGTCAATGGTTAGCGTAGTGTTATTCCATTACGCTAAACAGGTAGCCTTGCGGAGCGTAATTCGGCGTAATATAACGAGTCATATTCGCTGGAGCTATTTCGATGAGTGTGGCTTACGTAACAAATGCAAGTTACGCTGTGTAAGTCCCAACACAGACGACAGACATTAATTTGTTAGTAAATAAGCAAGACTGTTTTAACAAAATTAGCACTAACTTATGTATTAATTTCCTGCTTCTATTGTAGCAGAAATTGCGTAGAAGAAATATAACCTACTAAAAGTTACAGCATACGCGATAATAGCAATATCGTGATATTCGTGATTGTTAAGTAGAGAACTACAGTATCACACAAACAAATCTGCCAAAAGTCGGAGTCGAATACGAAGGTTCCGTACCAATGTACACGTATAAAGCGTTTGTTTTAAAGCATAAAACTTGCAACTGCCAGCAGTATATCTGCAGTCACTTTTGGGGTGATTTACATAAAACCGAGTCGAATTGGTCACCGCTCGCATACACGCAACACAAATGAAGGGTAGGAAAGAGAGAGAGAGAGAAATAGATTGCATGAACGATTTAGTTGCAATTCGATCCAATTTTCGTTACGTGAATAAAGGCCCTAAAGATAAGTAGTTCGTTCATGGGCATTTATAATCGACATCAATTACGTTTAGATCTTTATGTTGACATCAGATGCGTTGCTACCCCTGAGGACTAAGATCCTCGCCTCGTAATTGAGTATAGCCAACTATGTCTCTTTCGGTTCTACCTTCTCCCACACCAAAACCGAAATACAAAAATTGCTGATGACACAAAAGTAGGGATATTTATTTGCCAAGAGGTAGAATTGGCGTTTTGGTTTGGAGAGACGTGGTTGCTAGTTTTACTTACACACGAGGCGAACATATTGGTCCTGTGGGGTAGCAACGCATCTGTGGTCGACCTCAGGTTCAATCTAATCTTACTTAAACATGAGTTTGTTCCTGGGCGGCAGTGAATACTTACGATCAGGTGGACTGCACACTTATTTGCTACCTTAATATGTTAAAAAATTAAATATGTACCTAAACCTAAACCCTTTGTGAAGTACAAAACCTTGATGGGCAATTCCGACTCGAAATTAACGCATACTTATTAATTATTATAACTATAGCTACTTCAGGTACATCAACTACCTAATGATTATTCTTGATAATTCATGTTACAAAGTATTGACAAGCTTATATTACACAATGAACTTGAATACTGAATTAATTTGTTGCTGCCAAGAAATGGATATAGTATTTATTACATTTCAGCATGAAACAGTGCTAGAAATAGTTTTAATTGGTTTTGATGCCACCTCATCTCCTCAAACAGCATTTATGGTGCAATTTCATACTCCATAAATTATAGATATAACCCGGCAACTACTGGATAAGTCTACATAAACCTGTTATCATATTTGTTAAAGAACCAGTTTAATGGAGTTTCTTTGATTACATTGTGTAAACAGGCACTGTAAGAAATTAATTTATAGATTTGATCTTTGAAAGCATACAAATTGAAATTTTAATTATACAATACATTGTTAAAATCCGTACTTCTTACTATAAATTATAAATTGTATAATTAAACATCATTTAAAAATGTGTGATATCAACTTTTATTGTACAATTAATCTTTTTGTATGGAAAAAATTATAATAAATAAAATTAATCTTAATGATTTGTTCTCAAATTTGTTTTCTGTCTGCTATTATAAATGATTTTAAAAAGTAAAACCATATATTGTTGATAATATGCTTTATACATATTATTATTTAAGGTTGTTTTAATTTCACGACAATATACGGAACAAAAAATTTATCTATGTTTATAAGAGAGCACTTCATCATAAATGTCTATTGAGACTAATTATTTTTAGCTGTTGTACAACAATTTATGGATAGTTACAAACTGTAAACCTTCCCGAGCCGACCTTGGTTGGGACATTCACCAATATATTCACAACGCAAACATATGGTATGCTAAAAATAAATATTTATGTATTTCTGTTCATAATGCTCCGAGTGAAATAATACATTACTGCAGTTATGCAAGTGTTCCGAAATGAAGCAACGTTATTGGGAAAAGGAAGATAGGTGCAGATTATTGTTATCTTTTATCTTTCTCAGATATATCAGTATATCAGTGTTTGTATAAGTTCTGGAAAATATCTGATAATGTTTGTTGTAACATCTTATTTATGTTTACAAACGAGCATATATAGACAAAAGTGTGTATTTAATTAACTGTGAGTATTCTTTTATTTCCATTTATACAACTGATATTTAATCTTCACAACAGCTCAGAAATATCTCTAAAATCAAGCTCTAACAAAACTTTGGTCATATTTGCTTAATTCATATCAATTTCTAGTAAGTCATACTCGACAAAAGTGTCTAAAGCCTTGACGTAACAAAGAAACAAATACATAAAGCTAAGTATTTTTAGAAACAAAAGTGGCAATATTACATTATTATGAACAATTTCTATCGCCTATTGAAGATAACATCAATATCATAGGTCACTCAACTGTTGAGTATGGATGGAGCATTTCAACATATCACTCCTTATCATACTTGGTCCAAATCCTTCTAATTATCTAACAGAGAAAGGGGCTATAAGAATATTACAACACTGAATAACACCAGTATTGAGATAAAAGAGAGTTTTATCAATATTAAGTGTCGTAACAAAATTACCGTAAATTCTGACATTTACTGAAACTTAATCATCTCATTGTTAAGATAACATTATATTGTACTGATAAACTCTTCACATGAAGTACATCTGAAATTAGATTATTGCTGCCCACTTTATGTGCTCACATATTTCTGCTTAGTGGATTTAGGGCCGTATTAATAAAGTGAACTCAACATTAAGATTAATCTTAAGTACGGGTTTCAGTACATTATCTAGTACTGGAACCACACTCAAGATCAATTTCACCCCACAATATTCTCAACATTCACCCGGGGTTGACTGGCAGAGAATGCCATTAGGCATTAAGTTCGCCCTTTGTAACCTTATTTATTATAAGGTGATACAATAAAGATATAAATAAATAAATAAACCACACTCAACATCGATCTCAATCTTAAGTTCACTCTATTAATGCATCACTTTACTTTATCAGTACTTTATCTCGTACCTAAACTGTACTAAAGATCAATTTCAATCTTGAATTCACTTTATTATTACAGACCTTAAAGTTTTCGTTACCGTTATAGTAAAGGTGAGATAATAAAGACAAATTCAAATGAGGCATTGCTACAAATTTTACAACATAGCACAGTATTGAAATTAGGTTTATATAAGATGAGTCTACTTCATTTGGCCTAGCATAACATTCACATAAAATATATTTATGACAGTTGTCTGTATTATTTGTATGGAAGTAGTTTTTTACTACTTAATGTTAAGATAATGGCTGTAAGATATTACAAAACATTATTTCATATGAATAAATTACACTATTCAACATTATAATTCATAGCAAACTGAAGTTACCATAGTGACATACTATACAATAATATTAACAATAGGATGTACTTTTCTCACAGTTTTCAAATGTAACAATAACAATGTAATTTATTCTGAGTATTGATACTATATTAATATAATTCAATTCCTATGAGAATAAGATAGTAAATAACTGATAAAACTAATAATATAATTAATAGCCATCAAGTGATATGTTTACAAGATCTTATTGGAATAGTGTTGTAAGTAAAAGCATTACCATTTTGCAAACTACCTACCACATGTCCTTGTAACTTTCACTGCCATAATTAAATTGAGAGGTAAGAGTAATAAAAGGTTCATTGATGCAAAATGGATTGTAGTAACACATTAATTGAATTTACATACCTTCTCCAGTTCCTTTTCTATTTCAGCCGCACGGATGACCAGGGGACCGCGCACCGCATATTCCAATTTCAAAATATTCGGGTTTATGTTCTCTATGGTGACAGCTTTAGTAGCCATGGTCCTTGTATTTGTGAGATTGTTCCGTGTTAATAATAAAGCTAATTCCGCCTCGGACCGCGACACTCCGCCTGACAAAACGCGACTGGCGCGGCTTATCAACATCCTCATCGATGACATTTTCTGTAATCAATGACACTACTCTCAAACGTCACTCTCCCGAGATTCAACCCCCGGGCTACTTAACCTAACACTTAATTTGTAAAATAATATATCACCGCTTTTCTTTTTAATAAAATGAACACAACATATTGTAAAGTACAAAGATTTTTAGCACCGTACCGTACCGGTTACCGCTTTGACGTAAAGCGGTTCCAATACTTCGATCGATAATGTTCGTTCAACAACTGTGTACACAGTTAAGTCTTAAGTCCACTTGTTTGTAATAACTTCGGCATGAATAATTGAAAACTGAGACGTAATGAACGGCGAGATCATCTGACCTCTAGAAAGGTTAATTATCGTAAAGATTTTACAATAAAGGTTTGAGTAATTATATAAACACAGTATACACAGGCACATTCAGTTTAAAATACGAGGTATATTATATGATTCTGTGAAAACAGAGGAACTGGAGCTATGGATTGTCTGGGTTACGTTAAGTATACATTTTTACATTTATACTTGCAGTTTGAATGTTACGTAAAATATTTGAAAATGAAGTATTGTGATTTTGGTTGACAGATGGCATAGCAACTACCCGTTATGACATTTCCATAAATAACTGGCATAGAGTACTATTGGTCATTTGATGCACCAAATTTTTTGTACTAGAAGTTGTTACATAAAGCTGGGTTTACACATCTGTCATGATATTCATTATTTTGTAACCAGTAAGAAAAATATTTTTTTCAACTACATCTTCTTTAATCTTCTAGGGTAAATGACAGCCGAATGCTTATTCATACAGCTGCATTGCATGATTTAAAAACTTCGAACACAAGGATATAAGACTCACTGACTTAATATGAAGACTAATTGGTTTCGTAACAATATCACACTTGTTTACCCAAACTATTAAAATCACAACAAAGTTGATTTATATAAACTAATTACACTAAATAACACGTGTTTAATTGTACACATCAGCTGTTACTGAACTTGTGAAGCTATGTGCCTCTGTCGACCTATCTGATAAGATATTTCTTGATTGGCCTTAATCAGCGTAGTATTGTTATTAGTAAATATCTCTCAGATTTCATATGTTGAATATCATGTAGGTCACGTTGAAAATATTTTATTTGTTGCTATTGCGCACTGTATATGATAATTAATTCATATAAAATGCGTAATAGCAACAACGTAACGTCATTGCAGATCTTCGGCGGGTTTTATTCATATCCTACTGTAGGGTGAAAACGAGTCTTATTGTCGCAGTTGTTTAATAACAAAACAGTTTTAAATAATTTTGAAGCAATAAGGCTTAAGCCGGCTGCACTAGTTAAATTTCTAATTAAAATATATTCCTACATTTTGTTACAAAGGACGATAGGCGGCTTTCGCGTAGAAAGCTCTGTTACTACGTGACAATTTTGTTAATTTCGCTTCAGGCCTTATGCTGTACACAAGCTTAAACGTGTATATACGTAATGTATATTAATAATACGAGTTTCGTATTAACATATTATGCAGTATGCATCAATTTGTTAGTCACGCGATTGTCGGCCTGGAAGTAGTTACGAATATCATGTGACAGTACACATGAGCAGATGTGTCCCTCTAGCTCTAGCGAGTGTGAACTTATTTATATAACCACAGGGGTGGTATCAAACTAGAAATAAATCTACAAAAAATTTAATAGGAAATGGTATTTGGTGTCCAAATTTCTTATTAAATTAATGAACTGCTGCATTTATTTGTAAGCAGCATTTTGTAGTCTGAATTAGAGAGTCATTTTCTTGTAATAAAGTTAGCATATTAGTAAAGCAACAGTTTATACAATTTTGGTCTATTAATTGAAAGTTTGTCATTGAATGGAATAGGGCTTTAAATAAAAATAAAATACTTGTATTTCATATTTAATTTATTTTTACACAATATTTCGACTAAAGTCAGACGACAACTAATAACTATAATAATCCCAATACAAAAATATTTCATCTCCTTATTTTTTTATATTGACAGATTTATACTTTTTACATTATATGTATAGATATATTCAAATTTATCAAGTGTGTCTTGTGGTCATATATATTATAAAAATGATTGTGATGCTTCACCTATGCTCACAGAGGATTCCATGTCTATCATATAGTACATTTATTTATTTATTTATAGTATAAACAATATAGATAAAATTTAGACTATTAAAATGTACATCACAAGTCTGAACGCACATATTTACAATTCATAAAGGTCTTTATTTAACAAACAAAATTGACATCGATATTAATTATTTTAACATTAAACAACAGAAACATTATCTCACATGTTTATGGCAAATTGTCAATGATTCCACAATAAATCTTAAATTTCCACAGTTTAATAGACAATTATAAAACACAACATAGCTATATTTTACATAGTCTTAAAACAAAATAAATAAATTATTCTCTAAACAGTATGTATCTTATTGTCAAATGAATCTAAACCCTACGGGGGCGCCGCACAACAATTCCTAAGTTACTTATTTATGTACTAACTCATTACTTCTAATTCAACATATTTTATACACGATTTAGGAATGTACCGGTTTGGAGTCCGTAAACAGTTTTCAAAATACAAAGTCTTTTAAGACCCGACATTTTGCTTACAATAATTATCAGCGAATGTACATATGAGGCTAGTTTTACAAATCGCCTCCAAATAATATCTACTCGTATATCACGCGATGATATGATATTTTTATTTAAACAGCGTATCGATTTTATAAGAACGAATGAACGAAGAAAATACTGACGCATAAGTACAGCCCAGTGGCAATATTGAAATTCGTGATGTACAGTCAACTTATAAAGCGAAGATCTATAAAAAATAACAAGAATATAGAAAAATAAATCAGTAACAAAAGTTAGATAAAAGATTTATAATGTACAGTTGGATAGAAAATCGTTATTTATCCAAATATAAACAATAGGTAACAAATTAGTTGGACGTTAGCGAGAGGGTAGTCTTAGAAATTAGCGAGACTTCTCAGCGATTACACATGCGTTTGGAATTTATAACAGCTAACCGAAGTAGTAATATTAAAAAACTGAAATTTAAAACAATAAACAACGATAATTTGATAGTGACATTTCCTTTAAGTTTCATCAGTATAGTAAAATTAAGTAGTAGTTAATATCAAATAATGAAGCACGAAAAGAAACAAGGAATGTAGTTATTTTACGATACAAATTCCATCGACAATATAAACACAGATGATAGTCTCGGATTTGGACCGCGTCGGACCGGGTCGCGGATAGTCCGCTACAAGATCTATTCACGTATATATTTGTCAACGAAGTTTCTGATCCGAGTGAACTTAAAACTACGATTCAATGAAATAACTGTCATATTCCAAAAAATAATTTGACAGTTGTTTCATCAAAACGGAATGTATAATTTAGATAAGGTAGATCAGAAATTTCGTAGACGGATCTAATCTGTAGATTAGATACTTGTGGATTGGGTGGACTACCTGGAAGTGTCAGTAGGGCCCGTTAGAGAGTTACTCATTCTAGCGAGTCCTGCGAGTACAACTCGAGAGATCGTACACGACGTCAGGGAGGTCCGTTTTGGGGGCGTTCTCCCACAAGACACGCGAAGTCCCCACGCACATATTTGGACTTAAGGGTAATTCAAGTTGAAACGAAAGAGTTCGCGCTAGGAGCAGTTGTCGCACATGAATAGGCTGAGGGAGTGCGCTCTTCGAGACTAATAGCGCGTGACAGTGCTTACACACGGGCTCTGTGATGTCGTGACGGCGGGGGTCGAGCTCCCCCGAGAATCCCTAGCCCTAGGCGAATCATTTACGCAAACTCCGTTTCGAACTCGGTTGGGTCGCGGTTGAGGGCGAACTTCCCCGGGCCCCCCCGATGTCCATATATCCCTAGCGAGTCCCCGCAGCCACGCCGATACCCCGCAGCCGCGCCGAGCTAAATAGTGACGTGGGGGTCGAGCTCCCCGGGGCCCCCCCGGCGGTGGGGGGCAGCCCGCGCGGCGCGTGCTAGCAGGAGCGGTCCTCGCGCACGAGGCCGGCGGTGTCGCGGCCGGTGTCGGGCGCGGGGTCCAGCGCGCGGCGCCGCGGCGGCCGCGTCTCGCTCGACGACGGCGAGATCACCGCCGACTCCGTCTTGTCCTTCACCTCTTCGGGGACTTCGTAGATGCCCGCTGTTTAGAAGAAAATGTATGCTTAGTATCTGAGTAATAGTAGTAGTGTATATTTAGGTAGTACTATGTAGCGCAAAGTAATAATTAGTTTGCTTTAAGAAAGAATAAAAAGTGATAAAATTATAATAAAGTAAAATAATAGAAATTATATGCTTGTAGTATTATAATAAAATATCTAAATTGCCAAAACCCATTTACACTTTATCGACGTGGAAGCTAATAACCCGAATTATTTTTGGTAGCTAATACTTGATACAAGGTATATGCTACAAAGGATACACCTTCACTCCCGACGATTTTGATTACAGATTGATGATAAATAATTCTCATTGTAAGATAAAGACTTAAGCCCATAGTGAAAAGTATGAAGGTTGGGTATATTATCGAAAAGTCTTTAAAGGCCTGGTGACATCTGCGCACCAGTAAATATTATTCGCCAAGTCATAGAACTCGTACAACTCAACCTGAAAGTTACCACTGTCATCCTTATTATCCTTCTGAATATCTTCCACCCTTATAAACGCATCTATGATCAACCTCAGTTACGATAAAATCGTACGTCCTTGGACGGCAGTGACTACTTACCATCAGACAGACTGTGTTCTCGTTCACTATCCTTTTACAATAAAAATATCGAACCTAACCCAATCTTTCCATCAAATAATTAGTAAATTTGTTTGCAATCAATACCATAAAAACAGCAAAAATACTAACGCAGCGGCTCGGGCGCGGGCTGTCCGTCGGCGCGGGTGACGGCGTCGTACATGGGGTTGGTGAAGTCGCGGCCCTTGCGCGACTCCTCCAGCGTGTAGGCGTCCGTGCCGCCGAACTCCACGTTGGAGCCGGGCCGGAACGACACGCTCTGCGACGACGCCAGGCTGCCCAGCCCGCCGCTTTTACCGCTGGGGATGAGTAATAATGAACTTCATATATTGATAACGTATTAGAGTTGTATTGTAGAATGGAGTTATTTAAATGGATAAAATAAATATTTCAGTGAACATAGTACAGAATAAAAGAAATATATTTCATTTCAAATATAGTGGCTTAATAAAAGAGTTGTTAATGTTCCGATTAACTTTAATTTTCACATTATTAAATTACTAATAAGGAACTATATAAGTATTATATTTAGACGACTTCCGCAACATCGTGTAAACACATGTTCCAAACAATATGTGCGTATTTTTTTATCAATTCTTCAAATTACGTAATTTTTTTTTATAAAACTACTATCAATCAAAATTCTATATAAAAAATAAAATAACGAGTGCAGCCAAAATTAATAGTTTGACTAAGAAATCAGGTATAAATATAATAGTAGAAGATGGAGTATGAACAGTAGTTTAAAGTTAAAAATGTAATTATTAAAACCTAATCAACATTAATATCACTTATAAATGCTTCATGCAAATGATAAGTCAAACGGCCGATGTGACATGTGTGTCAAGGCGTTAACACATAGTAATAATGACAACAATAAACAAAACATTCATAAGAGCCGCTTGCGTATGATAAACCCCACGGGAGTCAACAACAGCGGGCCGAAGTTACAAATGTTACAATAAACAAAACGCTCCCAAGGATCGCATCCACATGACAAACGTGGCAAGTGTAGCCAGTGTTATTGACATGGCCAACAGCGCAGACACAAGCACAACAACGGGCGTAAACGCGAGCCCAACGCCACCGGGGCAGAGTAAATAAAAAAAAATAAAACACTCACAAGGGTCGTTTC
>DWNR01004755.1:0-10636 GCA_018250455.1 Polygonus leo
GTCCGTCTGTTAAACTCTTGAAATTTAAACAAAATATGTCAAAAAGTAATTTATTAAAACTATTTCACTCTGAAAAATCTCCGAATCCATCTGCTTTTTTATCTTACATTTCAACTTACAACGCAATCAGTAGTAGGCAATTAGTTCAAGTTCATGTTCACATGTACAGAAAATCAATTATTTTCAGCAAAAATCCAAAAATACTGATATCTTACCCCCATCATTTTTTGTGTATGATATTTAATACATAATCACAGTAAATTTCAAGTGTCTACCTTTATGGTTTATGAGATAAAGCCCTAAGGCAAATGGACGAACAGCAATGTCTTCATAATAGAGTCACGTTTGCGTTATTTGCATGCGGAACCCTAAATAATAACTGCGATGTGTATAAAAAATCAGAACGCATCGCCACGCTTTGTCAGTTGCATTAAGCAAACCACAATGAACAAAATCACACATCCCTAACTATCACATATTTAAACCATTCGTTAACCGCGTCAATGAAGCCACCAGTCAATTCGTGAATATTTGCGTTTCACGCGCCATTGCTTCGGCTACTGGAAATATTGGAAGTCAATAGGCGAATTTGTCAATTTGATTTATGAATCCAAATTTGCTAAATGAAACGGTTAACAATTATTACTTGTTATTTAATCAGAGAAAATATTAATATTGAAATTTTTATACTGGAAGTCAACAGACTAATTTGTTCAACACGATTTATGAATCAAAATGTAAATTAATCGTCTAACAATTGATCTTATTTGTTATTTATTTAGCGAAAATATCAGTAACTTCCAGGAAACCCCGAAATTACCGGTTTCTTGTATAAAGGCCCACATTTATTATCCTAGTATCAAAATATTTTTTTTAGTATTTACTATAGTGACCATGGTAATACATTTCAAGTATCTATCTATACAATTCATGAGATAAAGCCCTGTGACCAACGGACCCACAACGAAGTCTTAGTAATAAAGACGCGTTGGCATTATTTGTGTGCGGAATCCTAAAAAAATGCCACCGAAATACTCAACAAATTACACATAACGTTCAGTTGCATTCAGAACAACAAACCACAACCATCAAAATCGTACATCACAAAACTACCACATATTTAAACCATTCGTTAACCGCGTCAATGAAGCCGCTAGTCAATTCGTGAATATTTGCGTTTCACGCGCCATTGCTTCGGCTACTGGAAATATTGGAAGTCAATAGACTAATTTGTCAATTTGATTTATGAATTCAAATTTGCTAAATGAAACGTTTAATGATTGTCTCACTTGTTATTTATTTAGCGAATATCAGTTAGGATATTTGAAGTGCAAACGCAATTAATTGTTTGTTTTGTTTGTTTATTTATTAAAACTAGCTGGGCGACCGAACTTCGCTCGGATTATAATGTTTCTAACCTAAACTAATGGAGCTATTATTATATATATAAATTTCTTTCCTTGAAAACTTATGATGTGGCATCTGTTTTTGACAAACTTACATTTTATTTATTGATTAAATACCAGAGCTTAAATCACATAAAATATACATTCATTCTTTCACGTTAAAATGTATTACATGACGGAGAAGACACTTACCAAAATCAATTATCTTATAATTATCTTATAATTGATTTTGGTAAGTGTCTTCTAATATCGTCGTAATAGTGTCGTGTAATAGACAATCCAAAAACAAAAAAAATGTCAAAACGGTGAAGTAATGAAAAATGGATAATAAACAAACATTAACGTATACCCGTTTCTGTGATAATGGTCAGTGTTATATTGTATGTAAATGCTAATTACGAAACAGCTATAAAATTCAACCAGAATATCCTTGCTTTTTAAGATAATAACGGTGCTCACTAGTAGCGTCATTATCTTAAAAAGCGCGCTACGAAGAGCTTTTTACTAAAGCATTTTAGTTAAAATTTAATTCCAAGAGTGTACACAGTTTTGCTTGCGCAGTCGGCGGAGTCACCTGGGGACACGTTTAAATTGAAATTTTCATTTCTTGTGAAAAACAACCCACTTTCACCCCTGTTGCCGGCACGGATTTGCATGCACAATTTCTCTTTTACTTTCTATTCTGATACATTTGTAAGCTGAATACTTGTAAGTTTGAATTCATGTTTTCATCGTATTTCTTTTTAAAATAATAACGAAATGTTTTGATCTTCAATCTTATTTCTGAAAATTTTATAGTGTTTCTTTTATGACACGAAATATAGTTGTTGTTACATTACGATAAATCGTTATTAAGGTTGTTACATTAAATCTGTTTCAAATTTGTTTTCGTTAATTTTTCGATTTTATAAGCGATTAAGGAATGAAGTTAGTAATTTTTATGCCAATTAAAATCACGAAGACTTACCTCAATAGTAGTTTTCCCGGATTCCTGCCACTTCATAAGGTGTTCGCCCTTGAGCGACCATCCAGGGGCATAACTAATAAGTCCTCCGCCCCCCGGCGCGGTGGCCGCCGGTCGGTTCCCTACGGCCTCGTTCTGCTCAGTTTTCGACTTCTTGGGGCTCGTCTGAAGCCGGAAAAAACTCCGTCCGTGAATCTTGCAACTTTTCGAGGGGGAAAAGAAAAATGAGTTCTTTTTCGGCGATTTTTCTTGCTCCTCGCTCGATTTAGACGCAGACGCGACTGCTTCTTCAACCTGAACATCTTGAGTATCAAACGATGGCTCAGTGTTGCTGCCACTCGGCTTAGGTCCTGAGTTTTCGTCGGCAACAAATAACAATGTTCTTTGTACGAATGGCGTTGCTTTGTTGTAGAATTCGTAGGGTTCAGGCACTTTAAAACTAGCAGGTATAGTTGTGCGATGCGACTTAGAAAATCTTCGCTCCATGTATTTTCTTGCCATGTCAGTCCATCAATATTAAGTGGATGCACAGATTGTACTAATAAACATTTACCTATGTAGTATCAATTTTAACACACGTAATTTTATTGGCGGTAAATTTAAACAATAAAATAAAATACAAAGTAATAAAATATATCCATTTTCAATTTATTTTCTGATACATACGAGTATATATTTTTTATTTTTACATAGCTCTTATTTCGGTACCTGCCTACTTTTGTCATCGATTCCCGTAATTCTATTAAGTTTACTGAAACGCTCCCTATGACGGGTTGCAATTTTCACGCGGAGGCTTTCCTTGGATCGATCGCTGTGCGTGGGTAAACAGTGCCACCCTCACCTTTTGCTTGCAAATTTTACCAAATCACTCATAGTAACTCTTAAAGGGTATGAGCATAAGGTATATTTTAAAAATATGAACGTTGATTAACTTTGGTTCTCCTTTGTAAACTAAAATGGAGCCTGAAACTTGTCTTTTATAAGCAGAAAAGCTGAGAGCTATTGTTTAAAGACGCTGTGTTTTAGATTTTACGTCGCTAACATGCTTTAAGATATCTTACATTACTGTCTTTTATTCTAAGCTAGCGCGAATAAAGCTAGAAAATGGACTACATTTTTCATTCGTCCATTTAAAAAAATGTACTTAGGAGCAGAAAAATACAATTTCTTCTTTGGTGATGTTCTGTTGGAAATGTGATTCACATGGACATTTGACAAATATTCGTACATTTCACAATATTTATATAACTGAAACTCATGACGGTATATTGTCCAGTCTTCTATGTAGAGTCCTATTTGTGTTGTTGACGACAATAACGGCAGTTGGGCTTATGGGCGATTGACCGCCTGTGCGATGCAGATAATCGACTCACGATTCCAATACACGAAAGTCGTATAGCACAGGGATTGTACATTTGTGTCGATTGAGCTGTTTTGTAAATGTATGCTATTCGTTTCAAACAGTTTCAAGGGGAGAAAAGGCAAAGTTATACACCTATATTATTCATTTTGTTAGTCAACATCACGGGATTTCGTTAAAAGTTCCTTCTATTGTTCAACTTTCTTTTGCAAAATATATTGATACAATATGATATGATATGATGATCATATTCTCAGTATCCTTAAGCCGGGACTGACACAAAAGTTACGCGAGAAATGATAACATAATATTTTTCTTGAATTATAACATAATATATATTTTTTTGAAAACATAATATTTTTCTACCAATTGTGGTTATATTGATATTTCTGTATAGTACGGTGTATTCTGTGATATTCTATAAATTACCATTCAAGTTTAAATGATGAAATTGTCACAGTCACACTATTTATATTTTACAACGCTATCTACATTACGTGTAATTAGCATGAAACTGAAGATAACAATCAAGAATCTATACATTTAAACTGGATTTTAACATCGCTAGACAATAACTATGGGTTAATAATTAAAACATTTCATCCCCTAGTGATAGAGCCATCATGGTCGACGGCAGATAATCCCGGACTTGGCAATAATTACACAATTGCCCTACGCTGACGTCCATGCAGGCCCTATTTGCATTTTAATCACGTGTTGATTTGAGACAATGACTGTGTACGCTTACATTACGTTTGCATGGATGTAGGGAACGCAAGTTATGAGCGTATGACTTATGAACTTATCATGATTTGTAAACATCATAATTTAACGATCGCCATGACTGTATTGTTAAGTTGCTCAATTAAATCTATTCGAAAGAGAACAGTATATTGAAATGCTATAATAAACATTAATTGCAAACAAGTAAATGCTTGTCTCAGTGCTTACTATTACTAAACACCCTAAAAGTATCAAAAAAAGTAGCAATCGAGCAGTCCACCTAATGGTAATGACCTGATTGTCGCTACGGCCCATAGACATTAGTTATTATCCCCAAGAATCATTTAATCGTACCTGAGATTGACCCCAGATGCGTTGCTACCCCTGAGGACCAAGGTGTTCGCCTCGTGTACAAGCATACTGAAACACAAGTATTGCTTCACGATGGATTATGAGGGTGGCGGTGGTACTTCTGTCGAACTACATAAGTACTACTACCAGGCCACCTGTTTTTAAGGATATCAGCATTAAGCCCTTAAGAAGAAAAAAATGATCCTCCTTAGGTGACACTATAATTTAGCCTGTTTCTTTTTATTGTTTTATAGAGGTAGTATGAATAAGTTATTTACCCAATGTGTGGTCGTTGAATTGTTCAGTAAGTAAAGTTTATCCTACTTAACTAGCGAGGCGGCAATAACTCATCCGCTCCCGTATTAACTTTTGACAGTTATTCCGCTTCATGGATCCCGGGAACACGGCTTAATTCGGTTTTGCCTTACACCTCCTAATGAGTTACTTCATAGCACTAAACTTAGGTAAGGGATATTAAAATAGTTGAAGTATCGAATTAAGTAAGTTTACTGCTAAAAGACATGACGTAATGATATATCGAAGAAATAACCGCTTTCGTGTAAATATATTATATACATATTGCTTGAAAACGTTTCATAAAAACAAGCAAGTGCATTCATATTCAGATGTATGCTATGAATAGTCCCAACTTGTTAAACGGTTTTATAGTGACTGCGCTTGATGGTGCAAATTAGTAACCACAGTAAGAGTAGACGTACGATTTGTCGGGAAGACATTGCTACTCATCCTTTGAAGTCTTAGGGCCGTATTAATAAATTGAACTCAAGATTGAGATCGATAATGAGTGCGATTTAAGTACTAGATAATGTACTGAAAGTAGCACTCAAGATTGATCTCAATCTTGAGTTCATTTTATTAATACAGCCCTTAATCACTTCATAAATATCAAGGGATCTGAGTGATAGAGATCAAGGGATTTGAGAATACAAGAAATCTTACTTATAACTTTTCATAATTTACTTATAAAAAAGGTTAAGCCATTATATTAATAGTCTATTTATTCGGCTTTCTTTTCAATCTCCGCATAAACAGGGTAAGGGATATCATATTTTCCTATTATGTCAACTAAAGTCCTATTAAAGTTATGGTTTTCCTACTTACCTACTACGGCAGCAATAACTCATTCTCGTAGTTGGTTACCACCTACCGCATTAACTTTTGACAGTTATTCCATCTCACACCTCCCCGGGGAACATGTAACTTAATTCGGTTTTGTTTCACACCACATCTTAATTAAGATTTCTGCGTGATACTCTGTACGATGCTTACGTAAATATGATCTATTATTATAGGTGTACATGGTTTATGTGGCATACTATTAGTAAATACTGCAGGTATCTACTTTATATGTTAATCAATCGAATAGAATGCTCCAAATAAGTACGTAAATTCGTATAGCGTAGCGCTCATCAGACCCATATAAAATTTGGCTAGGAGTTGCAATACTCAGCCTGCCAGACATCGAAATGGAAATTTTTGTTTTGCACCTATGAGAGAAACAATCGAAATCTAGGGGTCTGGGTCCAAATCAAAACCATGTTTGATTTATTCGTGGATCGATTAAAAATAAATACCACTTATGCAAATAAGTATTATCCGGGTCACCAATTAACAATGAAATAATTTTAACTACTAGAACAAAATATCAATAACTACAGCTACATAAATGGCCATGAGCATAGACCGAGCTGAGATAGTAAGATTATAAAGGATGTTTGTAAAGGCGCATACTTTCTACTGCATCATCAAAGAAATGTACAGTTCATGTTTCCTGTGTATTTCCGAATACAATAAGAAAGTTTTAAAAATAACATGCGGGTAGATTGTCAAGTTCGCGCGAGACATATGGGGTGCGTGTCTATTTCTGATCCCGCTGTAGTCATACCACCATTATTCTATTTTTTTTCCATTGACATCTACCATCCACGGTCATTGAACTGACGGGGAAGGATTACCGCTCCTCAATGGGACATAGACGATTGAATGTAAAATAAGACGTCAGTCGAAGGGTTAAAGTTAAAAAGTACAAGTTACAATAATGACGTTATAGCTTAGGGATTTGTTTATGGAATATTGTGTCACAATTGACGTGAATGGTAATCGAAAGCATACTCTTCCTTATAAACAGTAGCAGTATTAATTTCAAATCCCAAAGGTAGCTGACTTCTAATACCCGACAGACACTGGAGGATTATATTCTGTGCAATCTCATTAAAATTCTGATTAGGTTTGATTTAATTAGCAGAACGTTGACACACACGCTGACTTTACGGTCTTTAATACAGGTGTAGGTGTAGGAGTAATGGGACTCACTGGCCGCTTCTTGTTTAATATCCTAATTTGTTTGTAAAGATGTTTCCAACTATGTATTTCTTCTCTATAGTATGTATACGCTGTATATAATTATTATGTAAAGTTACTGAAGGCTTGTAGACTTGTTCGTATATATGATGTTAACCTAAGGACTAGAGTCTTCTATACTAAAGTAAGAAGAATGTGAGCACAACTTTATTAATGCTAGTAGTAAAGAAGTAATATGAGAAAATCTCGTTACATACACCTATGATATTATGAACTGTAAGTTCCTTTTTTGGAAATCTACTGTTATGCTCCCTGTACCGCAATTTGCTTACTTTGCCCTCTATAGATTACTACTACACATCATTAGTAAGGCTAAAATCCGCTTTATATCCCGTTATTACTTTGCGCGATATTGAACAATGAAGTGAAACTCTTTGAGGCTTCGCACATGTCATCTCCAATTCGTCATGTCATCGAAATGTAATAATTCCCCCTTCAATGGCGGTCGTTTCAGAAAGCTATTTACAAAGGGACTCTGAAGGGGACGTTTCTTAAGAAAAGCAAGAAATTCGACAGGGAATAGCGGATCGAATGACTTCTTGGATATTACGTACCTGCCGGCTTGTTTCTGTTACGAGTATAGACTATTGAATTTCCTGCTTCGTTTACTTTTATTTTAAATTGGATATCGTCTAAATAGCCTTGTTTATTTAAATTATATTATCTTCCCAAATTAAACCGTACTCTTTCCTTTTCTATTTGTTGTAATTGAAATACGTTTTGGTTTGTTTCTATGGTCAAAATACTTGTACCGAATGTTACTGATTTGATACCGAATGGTTTCTGTACATTATAAATAAACAAAATCTGTATATGTCCAAATATTCTTCATTACTTGGCTTGAATTCAACAAGATAACGAAAATTTGCTTACAGTGTCATTTGGCAACTTTATCGGGCAAACAATATTAAAACTTGAAAACCTAATTTTATCGCAAGCACCGCTACGTGAAAAAGGCATTACCATACATTACACGGTGTTAACCAAAACCCTCAGTCACACTTGTGTCAAAGGATATGAGAAATAAAAGTGGCATTTTGATTCAAATATGCAAAGGCAGTCCCGAGCGGCCAGATGTGACAATCGTTGCAATATTGGACGAATATTGGCAAGTGTATATTGGTTGAAAGGTCTTTCCATACACATGATACATTGACGCTATACACTTGAGGTTTGTCATTTGTACCGATGAAGTACGATAATACGACCCATCTGATGCTTATCAATAGCACCAACTATCGTTCACAAGATTATGTTCGTTGCTGTTAGTTAATATGGATAGGAGTGAGCCGTCTCTCTTAACAATAATGTTACTACTTTTCGAAATCAGTAAACCATACGTATGTTTTAGTGAGCTTCTTTAAAGGTAACCACATTTATTGCATACTATCCCCGATGGCATATTTTAAATTTCTTAAATGCAATTTAAATTACAATGTAGGCTATTTTAAGTATAGTATTATGGACTGTAACCGTGAAATATAAAAAGGTCACGGAATTATATAGAGAGCATACTTAGCAAATTGTTCGTTTGTTTTATAGTTTTTAAAATGATCGCATAAATGTTTTCGTTTGAATTGAATATTTTTAAGTAAAGTTATTTCGTATGTTATATTATGTGGATTTTATGCTTTAAATGGATCGGTCAGTCGAACATAAATAATATATCACTTGAAAAATTGTAATGAGGGATAATACTTACATACTTATAGTCGGTTTTCGGTTTATTACATCGTCAATCATATACATTGAGTCCAATGATCCTTTATATCGCCTAACTTGACAATTCATTACTACCACTAGCTACGAATGCTTTATAAGTAATTGTCAGTCTTCTCAAATTGATCTTATGGAATCTATATGCTACAAACCAAAGATAGCAACCATCGAGTTAAACACAAAACTTATTTAATCTCCGAAGCATGTCCGTTTAGCCTGATAAATTGACCAAAGATAAGTCGATACGATAGCTATACTTATGTGGGTGCCAAGCACAAAGGCCAGGGTACGATATCGGTCCAATTCCAAATATCTATGGGCTTAATGAATCGTGGTATCCCTTTCTGTCCGTCGCTGCATCCGGACTATTTGGGTCTTGTTCTAACGACTACCGCTCCCCAGAAAAGTTTGTATACATCCTGTAATTTAAAACGAATTACGTCTGTCTTTGCTTGTCTTCCCATTAATTGAATCGGAAGTTAATTTGGCAATGCTCTACTTCTCGAGTATCTTTACATTGATTTTCGCAGGAAGATACGACCGGGTATTTAAATGTTTCCACTGTTTTTTACGCTTGAGTTGGTCTTATATTTTAAACAAATTTCCTTAAATTTTGTTACGGTAACTTCAGTAGGTATTGACGTAATATTATCGTACATTTTTTGTAAGTATACATTTTAGTCAGGTGTTATACCTAATGTGCTTCATATCTGTATGTATCGAATTAATGGTAGTAGTATACGATAAATTGTTAAATAATAGCCATATTCTACGCAATAAATTGAAATATTACCATTATAAGTTAGGTTTATGAACTTAACCAAAATCTGTACTAAACATGCTTAGTATTTTTATACTTTAAATATACCACTTTAAATGTACACACGTAATAACACTTATAAATGTATACCAAACATCGACAAATATCCGTGTATTCGATTTAAGTTCTTATTGCATCAGACCAACCAAATGGAATTAAATTAATAAATAAAATTATTGTTCGTAATTCGGTGCGGGTTGCGTGTTTCGGGGATTAGGTCCGCAGACGCTGACGTGGGGGGACGTGGGGGGATTAATCGCTACTGACATGTTCCTGATGGAACCTCGCCACGCGGTGATTCAAGCGGTTTACATTAAGTTGAGGAATTGTTTTACACAAATTTTACACTAGTGAAACAATACTAGACGTGTATACTTTATATGTTTTTGTAAAGGTTTACATTAAGTTGAGGAATTGTTTTACACTAACATAGCTAATAAAATTATACACTAGTGAAACAAAATCAGACGTGTATATACTTTACATGTTTTGTAAAGGTACCTTACATTAGTTTGAGAAACATTATTTTGAACAACAAAATTAAATATTATCTTTATAAAGATTAACGATTTTTTGAGTAATTCTATTTTTATTAATACAAATACTTACAACAAATTACGTGTAATTTAGTGATACCGATAAGCTATTGAAGCAAAACTAGCAATGCACACTCTACATATATTTCGTAACCGTTTACATTAATTTCCAAATTCTATTTTGTTCGAAAATGGAAAGAAAACAATACACGTTCAATCTATGGATGGATGAATCATTTTTCAATTTCAAATTTCAGTTTATTTTATACTAGCTGTGCCCGCGGCTCCGCCCGCTACTCCTCCTTTTAGGGGTTGAATTTTTATGGCCTAAAACACTGCCGGGGATCGTCTCGACAGATTAGTCAAGTTGGCATC
>DWNR01004756.1:0-10635 GCA_018250455.1 Polygonus leo
CAGCCAATTTTTTTTTGAATATCTTCCATGTACAGACTTTTGACCCTCTTTAGCTTTATTATATGTATAGAAGATAATTGCCGTAACAACAAGGTCTCATGTTATATAGTCAACAATCATATATTGTATAATAAACCAATATATATCAGGTTTCTCAGGAAAAAATATTTAGATTTTACATGCTAAATCAAGACGTATTATATAGATTATAGAAATAACCGGCCAAGTGCGGGTAGGACTCACACACAAGGGGTTTCGATTCGACTGCTTAAGATGATATTGTCAGTTAGATTGTTGGATGAAATCTAGATGGCGTTGTTCTATATTGGAGATTTTTCAAAGTAAAATAGTGTAATAAATTTTAGCGTTTGTTAAAAAGTCTATCTATCTATTACGGGTAAAGAGATACAGACGAACGGACAGACAACGACGGCTTAGTAACAAGATCCTGTTGGCACCCTAACAACTAAACCCTAAACAACTCATGTGTTACAATTGGAGCCATGGATAACTATCCATATGAGTTATCCATGGCTCCAATTGTAACATAACAATTGTACTCATAAGTATAACTATACTTATGAGTAAATGCAAGGTTTATCACACATCATAGCCCAACAGCTCATGACCCACCTAAAAAGGTGTTTTACCCACGTTGAAATAATAAAAAACAAAACGATTACCTCGGGTGCATCCAGAATGGTAAGTTTGGTAGAGGTCTTGCAGTTATCTTGGAACTGCGCAACTTATTAGATTTGCAAAATATGATACCCAAAAAATATGTATGGTATATTTGCTGTTTTGGGCAAGCTGAAGTTTTTCTTAACTGTTATTTTAATAGCTGTATAATACATTAATAACACTCCCAGACTAGTTTTTGGGTTTTAAAGTATGACCAGACCCTCCCGAATTGGTTAAATTTATGTACCCAAAAAATATTCTATAGGCATCCTAAAATGTTAATGGCTTATTCATTAAGCAATTTTAAAAATACATATCAATTGCAAAACGATTTGAAAGGAGCAGTCGAAATAACCGCAAGATCTCTACCGGACTCACCATTCCAGATTCACCCGAAGTAATAGTTTTGTTTTCGTTTTATTTCAACGTGGGCAAAACACCTTCTCTAAATATGACATGAACTCTTGGGCTATCAATGCACATCTTAGTCCTCAGAGACAATTACAATTGTCGGCAGGTACGTTGTTGTACCTGCCGACAATTGTAGTCGACTTTAAATGGGATATGTATTTGCAGTGTGCTACCGATTTCCTTCTATAACCATGTCACACAGTTATGGCGAGTAACTGCGCTAGACAATGGTTACCATGGGTGGCAGTAACACTTGAGATGATGGACTGCAGTCTGCAATAAAACTGTATGACACAATTATAGTGATACCTGATGACCCGGCAAACGTTATTCTGTCACATCAAGTATAAAATCGGGTCACAAAATGTGGGTTGGTGGAAGAAGAGTACAATTTTAGGTTATGAGTTTTGTTTGACGCCAAATCAAAAATAAATTAGAAAAAAGTGCAAAAATAAACACGATGGCTCCATCCAGTTTTTTTAGCCCCACCCTTATCACGTAGGGTTATAAAAAATTGCCTACGACCTATTCTTAGACCTACCAAATATACACATAAAATTTCATAAAAATTGACCAAACCGTTTCGGAGGATTACGATATCAAACACTATGACGCAAGATTTTTAAATATTAGATTTTAAGCTGGGCAATTAGTTTTTCCGGTTTTTGTTCATACAATTAAAAACCTATAATATCTGAGCGACACTGATCACATTACATTGAATTTTTAATAAACTATAAAATATCGTTATTCAAAAACTTTTTTCTTTTAGTTATGTAACTTCAAACGGAATTAGTAGAAACGAGACTGGTACTCTAGTGAACGAAGGCCAAAATAATGAGCATATTGTAGTGGAAGGCCATTACGGATACACAGACTCAGATGGAATATCTAAAGTTTTTCAATACACTGCTGATAAAAAAGGATATAGCGTTAACTTAGTAGAGCAGCTCGTGGTAAGTATCTTATTAAATCTTAGATATAGACCACTTAAAACTGACACCTGAAAATTCCAAAAGTAAAACATATATGGACACAGCTGTAAGAGGGAATATCCTTTTCATACAATTAGGATAATGTGGAGATCATGCATATAATAAAATAAAATAAATATACCTATATGATAAAATTATCTGTACTTTGAACATATTTGAGAAAAAATATTGAGGAGTCTTTATAAAAAAAATACAAAATAACCATGTTTAAAATTTTTGTTTGTGTGCCTGTCTGTACGTTTGTACGCTCATCAAGCTGAAACTACTGCATCAAATTGGATGCGGATTTCACAGTGGCATTGCTTTTTCGTTTGTTTTACCTTGATGCATTCTCGAGATGTTAAAATTGTTAATTTTTGTCTGTACATATGAGTATAACAAAATTATTAATGGTATTGGGTCTAAATACATTTATTACGAAATAGTATATGCTCGCATGCAAAGCCGCGAGCAATAGCTAGTACGAAATTAAACTTTTGCGCAAAAATGCAAAAAATAAAAAATAAATGAAGCATTATTTCCTGTACCTATATATGTTTCCTGTTTATATTTTTCCATATTTCTAAAGCACATAAGATTTTAGAAAATTAAATCGGTATAATATATAATCATAACATTCCATCCGGATAAGGTTTCTATCGAGAGAAATTGAAGGTAGATCTTCAAAATATATATAGCATTCGAGCATCGCGGTGACTATGCAGTTGCAGAAGTAAAGGATATTTTTGAAGGCCTTGCCGGCTATCTTGGATGATTTAAGATATCATCTTCGCTAAAAAAAACTCTATGCACATTAAACCTCAAACGAAATTCTGCGCTAAATCCCGCACTCCGCTTCGCGTTAAGTACCGCGCTATTCTCCGCCCATCCCTAAGCGAGCCCTCAAAGTTTAACATAGATGTGAGAGGAAAGAGAGAGAGTAAAACAGAGTTACTAAATTGTCACTTAGCGTTATATTTCGATGTTTGTGTGTGACGATATTTAAAGTACTACACTTTATTCTAATATAATCTTGCTACTATATTTTTTATTTTAGAAATACGACAACGTAACAAGTGATGACGAAGATGAACTACGTAATCGAGTAAGTAATACTAATATTATAAATGTGACAGTCTGTCTATGTGATCTCTTTCACGGCTACACCGCCAATCGGATTTTTTATAATTTGGCACGGATGCATTCAAAGATTCAGGGTCAAATAAGAGTGTCATAAAAGTTTGTTTTTGTATGTAATTGACGGACATCAGTCCGTCTATGTCCGTCCGTCGTGTATCAACACGGACGGACGGACGGAAAATCATAAAAATTTACAGTATTAAATATATTAAATACGACATGTACGATAATCATACATAATAAAATAAACAAATCTCTATTTCTGCAGGTATCACCGCATATACTAGCTTCGCTACTGGGAGGCTGATATACATTTATGTATAGTTGAAATAGAAAAACAGACTACAGATTGAAAAATAATATTCATTTTAATATAACATATTGCAAATAATTTGTGTTATGTATTGTAATTGCATTGTATGTCACATATAAGAATAATAATAATTAACTAAATTAAATAATAATTTTATGTTATTTTGTTATAATGATGTATTTCCGTAATTTATTTATCATTAAATTCATAAAATTCGTCATTGAGACATATATTGACCACAAGAATCAGATCAAAAACTGCAAAAAAATTACGTAATAACTTCTCTGTATTTCCTGCTTAGTTTTTTAATGCTGAAGGTTTTAAGCGCGCAGGCTGTTCGCGGTCTCAGTATACTTTGCTATTCATATAAAAATACAATTTTATAGGTATAAGACGACTGCCTCATAAAATAAAACAGCAAACATTGTTTTGCATATTAATTCATTCATAATAAATAATATTTCAATGCAGCGTAATATGTACAATGTGTTCATAATTTGTTTATGCAATTTGGCAATAGCTGCTGTAATACCAGAAGAAAAGGATGCGACAATTTTAAATTATGATTATCAAAATAATGGAAGAGGAAATTATCAATTCAGGTATGTTTTAAAATATAATTTATGTTATAGTTTCAAATTTGCTTTTAATGTTAATTTATTACTTATTAATAATACTATAATTTGCGATTATGTTCATATTTTTTTAATGTCCGTCAGGTATCAATTTCCAATGCGCGAATTAATTGGTTGAGAACAACTTAACCTAAAATTAATTGGATTTACGACTTGTTATTTATCAGAATAACATTTATTGCCTATGAAAAAAATTCTAAGATCGTCGTCATATAAAACTTTCTTGAATGTAATCTAAATTTATTAATTAAAAGTAAGCTACATTTAATGAATATATTAAGACTAGCTGACCCAGCAAATGTTGTACTGCTATATTTTTTTTAAAGTGGGGGTTGATGGTAGATGGGTGAAAATTTAGGGTTGTACGAATTTTTGCATGCTGAATCATAAAAATAGGGGTAATAGTAAAACCCTTAACATTTAGGGGCACAAAAATTGATAGTAGCCAATTTTCAAACCTACTGAATAAAATTTCATAAAAATCGGTCAAGCCGTTACGGAGGAGTATGGTAACTAACACGAGAATTTTATATATAAGATTTAAATGGAAGCTACATTTAATTAAAAAAATATTTTAACAGTTACGCAACTTCAAACGGAATCCAACGAAATGAAACAGGTCAGTTAGTGAATACCGGTGGAGATAATGAACATATATCTGTACGAGGATTCTATTCCTATGTGGAGCCAGATGGAAAAAGAAGACTTTTCCAATACACTGCAGATGAACATGGTTATCAAGTTAAGTTAGTTGCTGAACCTATGGTAAGCATCTTACTGTTGAAGTAACAATGTATTAAAGATACCTCAGTTAGGGTTTTGATCGCTTTTGGGATTTTTTTTATTGTATAAAGGTAGCAAACGAGCATGCAGTCCACCTGATAGGAAGTGGTCACTATCGCCCATGAACATCAGTATCATCCCCAAGTACAATTAAATCATCACTAAGTTTGATCACAGAAGCGTTGCTCCCCTGAGGACTAAGGTGTTCGTCTCGTGTATAAGTGTAGCCGGCAACCACACCTCTCAAAACCGGAACACATATAGAAACAATATCTATATATTTTTTAAAATTGACATAACTTTTAACTATTTAATTGACATGAACCCATTAAAATGAATGCAGTTTGACACGATACATCAGTAAATACCGCATTCGAATCGGGTCTACCGTTTCTGAAATTAGCGCGAACAGACACACAAAAATCTTAAAATTATTGTTTTTTGTTTATTGTTTTCCTTATTTAAGATCCCCAATATCTATTTCTCCCAAATATCTATCACGTATAGACCGCGATAAATTACAAATTTATTATACGTTTAGAAGAAGAAGTCGCGGGCACAGCTATATATTTATAAATTGAGGTTGCCCACAGATATACTGTTGTTTAATCAAGATGATCACTTGTCTTATTTTTAAATATATATGCCGGACATTGCTTTACTGAAGATAAGATAGGATAAGATAGAAGATAAGAGGGAGTAATCATTATTTACAATTAGAAATTAATTTTAACTGCAATTAGTTCTGAGAGGGATGTAACTCTCAGGGCTACCTGTAGCTAAAATTAATTTCTAATTGTAAATAATTATTACGGGTTTATCATATGAGAGAGAAACTCAGATACCAGAACATGAGTTCTACTAGTCGAATCCGGCATGCATTGCATTGCCACGTAAAGTACAAAGAAAACAATACTTTTATATACATATTTGACCAAGGAGTCACGTTGTCCCATAAAAACTTCGCCCCCTTTTTTCAACCTCTTAGGGGTAGAATATTGGAAAATCCTTTCATATCTACGTCATACAAAGAACACGCCCTCCAAGTTTCATTTACGATCATCAGTTTAGGCTGTGCGTTAATCCGTCAGTCAGTCATTCAATTAGGCTATATTTCTATTGGCTGCGGGCCCATTTGTATCTTACCTATATTTTTCTTTTTAGGTTTCCGTCGTAGAAGCTGAAAATGAAGAATCCGAAGGTCTTCTTCGGGTATCAGTAAGTAAAGTTTTCTAAAAATCAATCATAAGAGCACATTAAGACTAAGCATTTTTTGAGTATTTCGTTGATCAAACGCACTACCACACAAAAATGTTTTGTGTGGCAGTATTTTGACAAGACTTGTGAAGTACTACTATGTACCACGGGCATATCATCATAATCATTTCCCGTAGTAACAAATAATAGCATGTATGGAAAACATGGGGATAAGAAGAACCTCCTACAACATGATTAGAATATAATTCAATCACCGACAACGATAGTTATAGTTGCAACATGTTAAAGTTGAATTATAACTGAAGTAATGTAATGCTGAAATTGCAACGTTTTTTTCACAGGCACCAGGTGTGTCGCCAGTAGTGGCTTCGTTACTAGGAAGATAGAAGATTATATTTAAAAAGTCTAGAAATTTTAAAAGTTACAAATGTTTAAATACATTAAAAATCCCCAAAAATATTATAACCTCTTATTTTCTCACTATTTAGTTTGTACTCCTGTACTCGTATCTCCTCTTAAAGTGAGAAGGATTTAGGCCAATATCATCGCGCCGGCCATGTGCGAATTAGTAGACTTCATACATAACATTTATGCTTTAAGTAACACTATGCCCTAAGTGTCAACTGTTGTCCTTCACCGAAAAACCGAAAAGCAAATGATAATTAACTTTTAATAAACAAGTTTTTTTTAAATCAGTGGTGCCTAGGTAATCTGAATCTCCTATGTGAAAGAGCAGTTTAGCACATAAGTATGTTTTACCTTCGTGTCGATGCTGCCCTAAAAAGAGTTGGCGTATATAAATATATTAATTTTGTCAATCCATAAATCGCATATTATGTCATTTGTTATAAACTTTTTGATGTTAAACATTTAATGCAGTGTGCGGTGGGTCAAATTGGCTGGTAGCCTTATATCTTAAAGTAAAATTGGATATTAATTTTACTATTGCAAAAGTAACTGATTAAAATATTTATGCCCTCTTGTTATTATAAAAATACTTTTTTAAATCTGAAACTTTGTCATTATGTCAATAATCATAAATAAATATGTTTAAATAATAAATCTCTATTGCTGCAGGTTTCATCGCAAGTAATAGCATCACTATTGGGAGGATGATAAATATTTATGTATAGTTAAAATTAGAAAATAAAGAGATTACAGTTTAAAAAATATATACTATGCATGTTAATAAAACTGATTACAAATAAATTGTATTATGTAATTATACCTACTCTGTGTAAATATACAATAACTAGCTGTTGCCTGTTACTTCGTCCGTGGCTGCGATCGGCGTGGTTATGAAGATATGCATTACTGTGTAGTTGTTTAACGCAAACTATTTTTATATTTCAGTCAATAGAAAATACTTAAGACACTGGGCAACTTTTTAAAGGCCTGGTGCCTTTAAAAAGAAACATTTAATTGTTGTAATTAGTAAAATTGAACGGACAAGAAATAGCTAATCGTTGTATAGTACCTTATAATTCCGTCCTGTCTCAAAATTTCTCAGCCAAGATCAAAATATACATACCTATCTTTGAAGTTGAATTTTGCAAAAATCCCGTTTTAGTCACCCCACCTACAGCCGTCAGCGCACCTACGTCCTAAAAAGAACTCCCCATGCAAAACGTTTAACTCCTAGAAATTGTAGTAACGAAATTTCGTAGAAAGTATCAAGCCCAAAAAGAACACCTTAGGGTACTAATTTCACAAAATCCCGTTCTAGTGTGCACCTACGTCCTAAAAAAACCTCTATGTAAGTTTTTAACTCCTAGCACACCAAACTAATGGAAGTGGAAATTACAGATTCAGGAATGTTTTAAAATATTAACTAGCATTCTGTTTTGTTTGAAGATTATGATTTATGTTTTAATCGTGTTTTCTGAACGTCCATTAGATATCGAATTCCAGTTCATGTAAATTGGCTGAGAATAACTTAACTTAAAAATAATTCCTTGTATTTATGGCTTGTTATTTATCAGAATCTAAAGTTTTTATAGGATAGTCTAAGTTTAGTGCTAAAATGTAGCTTATTTTAATAGTTACGCAACTTCAAATGGGATCCGAAAAAATGATACTAAACATATATCTGTACGAGGATTCTATTCTTACGTCGACCCAGATGGAAAAAGAAGGCTTTTTCAATACACTGCAGATGAAGACGGTTATAAAGCGAAGTTAGACGCTGTAGGCACGGGAAGCATCTTACTCTTCAGGACCAGCAAGGCATCTTTGGGGGGTTAGGGATTTGATCGTCTTTCTAAGGTGAAAGTTCATAAGGTGAAGGTTCATATTCAACAATGATCAAATGATCACTGACAAACATTGATACTATCAGATTATACCTAGCGATTGAGGTAGACCACAGAATTATTATTATTATTGAATATTAAAAAGTCTGACCTGCCGGTGCAAAAATAGCATCTTATATTCGATAGCGTTGTTACGAAAAAATATTATGCAATAAACAGATTGAGTCAATGTTTTCATTTGTGATTATGGCCTTGAAAAAAATGACTAAGGGTGAAACTAATCATTATTTTTTTTTAATGACCAATGACACGTTACTGAACATAAACTGAGATAGTAATATTGAACGACTTGTTCCCAGTCGTCACCACTGGCTCCGTTGCCACTGGGGACAAACGAAAAAAAAATACCATTTGTTGCCAGTGGTGACGAAAGGTAAAATAAAATATTAGCTGTCTCCAGACGGTGACGGTCGAGATTATGAATTCCCGATTATTGTCAGTGGTAAAGTAACATCTACAAGATATCCAAAAAAGTTTTTCATAAATATTGACGACCCGGATGGTGTAGCGGTAGCGCGTGTGACTATGCCGGGGTCGCGGGTTCGATACCCGTTACAGGGCAGACTTTTGTATGACGGATTATACACTATTTACGACAGACCCTGTATATATGTTATTCAGAATCATAATCTTGTGCACATGGTTACTTTATTCAATATAACACCTATAAAAATCGAATGATTTTGTACAACCGTGCAATATTTGAAACTGCTCGATTGTTGCTGATTTATTCATTTTTTTGTTTATATGTGAATCTCTATCGATTCACATACTATGAACCTGTTATGAACAGATTTTAATGTATCTACATAGTATCTACATATTGTAGACCTCAATTTGATCGGTAACTCCGCCTCTTAAGATTAGGATGTTCGTAGTAACCGAAACTACTGAACCGATTTTAATGAAGTTTAGGACGTATGTGTGTGATGAAGAATCTGACCTCTCACTGGGGGTCCAGGTCCAGAAAACCTAGGTATGCTTCTCTGATTTTAAAACTTTCAAAATTCAATTATCACTTGCTTTTTCATGAAGGAAGAGAAATGAGGAAACTTACATAACTAAACATCTAAAGGCATCCTTTGCGAATTGGTACAGTCCACTAATTTGCACCTGGGCAGCGACTGTGGCTTAAATTATTTTGCCGTGGCCGTGTCCAGCGCTGAAACACTAACGACTTGTTATTGTTTCACTGCTTGGTGATAGTAATGATACATAATAAGAATTACTTCGTAATTCTTAGATTGAGACAAATAGTTTTCCCGCGAAAGTAATTAGCTAGCAATGCTACTTAATAAAGCAGAGAATTATAAACGTTATCTGGGGAAAAGAAACTTGCGTGCGTGATTAGGATTACGAAATACAATCTCTTCCAGAAATAGCAGTTACACGTTCCTGTATTTATTCCCGCTAGTAATTTATATGTTACTAGCTGTGCCCGCGGCTCCGCCCGCGTAGAATTCGGTCCGCGTTCATATTATATTATATAATTCTGAACTAAGTACTCCTAAGAACTAAGTCCTCCTACTCTTTATTTCATCAGCTATCTACCAGTGAAAGTACCATCAAAATCGGTCCAGCCGTTCCAGAGATTAGCCGGAACAGACAGACAAAAATTGTAAAAAATGTTATTTTGATATATGTACCATGTATACACACATAGGCATTTAGTAAAAAGCAGTTGTTTTTATATTACAAACATACACTCCAATTTTATTTATTAGTATAGATTATGTGTTACTATGTTCTATTTTGGGTAGAAAGGTAAGAGCGTATAGTTCTTTCATAATCCTTCGTGAGCAATCCTCCGGTTGCCGGCTGTATTATTTATCCAAAAAAGATCCAGAAATCTTATACAATACCTAATAATGTTGTTACAATTATGTTTTTGTTGAGATCATCTATAGTTATATCATAACTGAGGTAGGTGATCCCAGTCTTCCTCAGGCATGATTTAATTGTGCTTAAGGATGATTAGGTACTGATGTTCATGGGCGGCAGTGACCACTTACCATTGGACTGCATGCTCTTTTGCTGCCATCATTTGCTAAAAGAATATATATTTTTTATTTTCTTTTTTTTCTACATCTCCACAGACCATTTGTCCGTGCCTTTTTTTTAAATTGTTTTTGTTTTTGTCTTGTAGCTCCTATAACCTTCGTCGCTGC
>DWNR01004757.1:0-10635 GCA_018250455.1 Polygonus leo
TTTCCTACTCAACATACAGTCCACTCTTATCGAATTTGTACACATGGTTTTGGCCACAAGGTCTTGACCGTACAATACCTATTTATTTAATAAATATATTTTTTTAATTTAAGCGAGTCGGGGATTTTTAATTTTTAATTTATATTTTATTCATAAATACATTGTTAAATACCACATTTTTTCAACCTCAATATTTTGTTAATATTCATCAGACTTCGAACAAACAACCCTTATCATTCTTCAATATTTTAGAAACCTTAAATTTTTTTGAAAATTTTAAAATTATGCTATAACTTACGTATACGCTTAGAATACACCCTCTTGTCTTGTGCAGTCGGATTACAGCGAATGTCAAACTGCGCTGATGCATTCTGCAAACTTGGTACTTAGCAAGTTTGGAAGACATATGCTCATGTAGACGAACGAAATAACATCACTTAACGTATGGACATTTTAAGTGATTTCATGTGATGCATAATTTTTTTACTACAAAATTTACTATTCAATTAAACATTAAAAACTAATTCGATTCTTTTTTTTAAACTTCTTAGAATTGAAATTGTTTTTCAAATTCATATGGTTGTTTCATAAATGCCGAAATAAGCTCTGTATAAGAAATAAGCTCTTCTTTAAAATGTGTAAAAGGATTATGGAAATGGATTCACATCAGGAAAAAAAAATCAGTCGAGATGATTTTACACTGTAAGTTGTTGACAATGTAAGTTGTTGTGACAAATTTAAAATAGAATTAGATAGCTCGTTTGCTACTTTTTATATTACTGAACTAGCTGACCCGCGCAACTTCGTTTGCGTCATATAAGAGAGAGTGGGTCAAGTTTTACCCGTTTTTGCAACATTTTTCGTTGAATGTCCGCTCCTATTGGTCCTAGCATGATGTTATGGAGCCTATACCCTTCCTCAATTAATGGACTATTCAATTCAAAAAAATTTTTTCAATTCGAAATAGTAGTTCCTGAGATAAGCGCGTTTAAACAAACAAACAAACAAAAATATGCAGTTTACTTAAAGGTAAGTCATACTTGCCGCTCACTAGACCAAAAACATAACAACTATTCCATGGTAGAAATGAGAAAAATGTATGACATAATCGTTTTATGACTAAAATAATTATAGAGTTAATAACAACATTAAACAAAATCTTAATAAGTTGTCAATTTATAAGTTTCCGACTTAATTTAGTTATTAAACGGAAAGAAAAACCACTTTTCAATTAGCAGCTCTGGAATTGACAGTAGTGGGTGACTTGCGAACTTGGAATAGCTCTAGGGTTTTCTTTAATTAAATTTATTTCTGGATCCCTTCAAAAGGATTCCTGGAAATATGTGGCCCGAAGGGATTGTAGGTTTTATCAAATTACTCATGTATTAAAATCGTATATATTTTATCGCGGATATTAGTTGAAGGAACTTTCAAACAAATTATAAGTTTTAATGAAACGACATCAAATTGTATATAAATATATAGACAGTAGTTTTATTGACGTACAGAAAGAGTTCTGAAGGAACCAACTTTGAATAAATGATTTTTGATTTTGATTTATTTTCGCAATTATATACTTAATTAAAATAAAATTACATTGAAACTAAACTTAACCTAGGGTCGGCACAAGGAGGGGAAGGAAGAAGCTGTTATGCTTGAATAATTACATCCTTCGAACACAGAACCTCCCTTTTTGACGTTGATAAAAAATACTATGTTCCATATAACCTACCTTTTGTAACTTTTCTTTACCGTAGTTTTCAAAGAAAATCCTAACTTAATTAATTGTAGGAAAACCTCTTTAATAAGGAACGCTGAACATGACAGACGCTGGTTGACTTACGAACTCCGACTTACGAGTATTTGCTTAGATCTAAATAATATCTAGCCCTGTAGTGATTTCTACCTGGGAATTCCTGGAATCACTTTATGTTGTTTTGTTAAATTAATTAATTTTAGCATTCTATTAATTAAACTTACTTACAATTACTTTAATCTTAACAAATATAGTACCGGCTGTATTTTCGCAATTAATAAAATACTAAAATAAAAATAACATCACATTTAAACTAAACTTAACCTAGGGTCAGCACAAGGGATCATAAAATGATTCATAAACAAAAAAGCTGTTATGCTTAAATAGTCCATTCTTCGAACATAGAACCTCCTCCTTTTTAAAGTCGATAAAATCTCCATGTTCCATTACCTTTTGTAACTTTTCTTTACCGTAGTTTTCAAAGAAAATCCTTACTTAATTAATAGTAGGAAAACCTCTTTAATAAGGAACGCTGAACATGACAGTCGCTGGTTGACTTACAAACTCCGATTTATTTGCTTACATCTAATATCTGGCCCTGTAGGGATTTCAACCTGGGAATTCCTGGAATCACTTTATGCTGTTTTGTAATATTAATTAACTGTATCTAGAATTCTATTAATTAAACTTACACTTTAATTCTTAACATATATTATTAACGAGAATGTAAGTGAAAGAGCTTACGCGTCGTAGCTATAATAATATAACTGATTATCATACTCTCTATAACTATTTAATACTCACTAAACTTAAGAACGGCAAGACCGATTTGGCTAGTTTTGAAATATTTGTTGAAGTCCAAGGAAAGAAGGAAAATATCCATACCAGGCGTGAATACGTTGAAAAGTCGAATTGCATATATATTTTTTTATTCTACACTATGCATTAGAATTGCTGTATTTATAGGTTGCATAAATTACGAAGTTGGTGGGTTTGTTCTACCGCACACAACAAATTTGTGAATTTGTGAATAACTCTGTTACTAAAGAGAATAATGTAACATCTTGAGATATTTAAATTTATATTGCAATTCGACTAATCAACATATTCAGGGCTGGTACGGATATGTATGTAGTAATGCAGGGATATTTACAGGCTAAAGACACAAAACTGGAAATATTGAGAAGACACCAGCAAAAGTAGGGTTGCTGCTGTTTGCATGTGTAGATTTTGAATCTGATGCTTTATAAACCAAATTAACTTAGATCATTCAAATTTACTTAGATTTTCATGACCTTATTTATCTTAAAAATTGATACAAACTTAACACTTTATTCTTTAGTTTATAGTTTTAACATTTATTTAATTTTGGCTATTTATCTTCTCAAGAGTCACAAAAAAATATGTTACAATCACAAGATTCAGAACAGGAAGAACTTGTTGTAAAACCGGAACTTAAAATCTGAACCTGAATTAAAAAATATAATTGCTCAGGATAGTCTGACTTATGCATTGCACTTGACTATTTAGTTTATATACACTCATATACTCATACATTGATGTAAAAATAACTCAATAATTGATTTGTCAAATAATAGCTTTAATGAAAATAGAACTTAAAATACAACTATAACTACCTATACAAATAAAATTAACACTACAGTATTATAATACAAATAATGACATCTATATACAACAGAGTGCATTAAAAGTTTCAAAACTGCCACTGGGGTAACTGAGGTAAGATATATTTAAATTTAGCAATATGCAAGCATCTTATTTCTGGGGCTCTTGAACCTAGTACTCGTAAATGTGACATTAGACCTTTTTTTTTACGAATGTATAGTTGCTGTTGGCCCTACTGGCCTTTACAGTTTCACCGAGCAGTTAAGACAAGCCAACTAAGGGCTCAGCTGGGAAATAAGACATTACACCTACAACAATCATGTACCAATATTAAGCACCTTCCATTAATTACCCCACACTCAATAAGATCCTAATCGAGCTAAACTTAACAAAGCTTATGCAAAAGCTTGATTTGAGATATAATTTTAACTATCTTCATTATATGCTAAACGATTCTCCACAGCCACATGTTCCTTTGATGTTAGGATTGTTGAAAACAAATTCCGCCGAAAGTTTATCTTCAACAAAGTCCATTTCAGTTCCTAAAAAAAGTAATCAAATATATTTTGATACACATCACTCTTCAAGATAGTACAAAATTATTATTAAATAGAACAAAATTGTATGCAACAAATCTCTTTTTAGGTCTCAGTGCAATAATCTTAGTAGCATAGATATGGGATGTGTTGTCCATGTATAGAAAACATGCATAATATATCATCATATAATAATTTACATTATCACAATTTTATTGCAATCGGCAAATAATATTCACATTTGAAATATTAAAAAACATATAGTGAATTAATGTATGCCCCACAATTTAGTGAATAAATAATTATATCATTGCAGCATTGTTGTATGACCTATAGGTTATACGACACTGATAAAATACAATATAAGACATGATAATAACATGCAATAGAACAATACATCTATGTTGTTCTTTCAGTGGGCTTTAGTGAAGGAATACCTAAATATATTATGACTTCCAACCTTGTAATAACAAAGAATTATCATTAGTTTTAATACAAACCTAGGAGTGTTAACTGAGCTTTTCTATCAATTATTATAGTGACCCCGTCTTGCTTTACTTCTTCATCCAGCTTGCCTTTATCTTTTGCATAATCTAACGTATACGATAGACCATTGCATCCTCTCTGCCTCACACCAACCTTCAGTCCAATAAATCCCTTAGCTTCTTCTTTCGCCATAATTTCTTTAACTTTTTTCACTGCCGTAGGAGTTAAGACCAGGGCAGCCCTCGAAGGCAACACCCGCTTTTTTACCGCTCTTACTGTTGCACTCGCAATTGTTTTAGTAGCCATCTAAAATTACGCAAAAAATTAGGAATTTACCTTGACGACCTAAAATTAATATTAATTTTGAACACTTATTCCTGGTCAAAATTGAAACTTGCCTGAATAGATAACGATTGTTTATTAGTACAGATGTTTTGTGGGACCCTAAGTCCTCGATTTTATTATGAAAGAATGTTTTTAGACTTATAAAAATAATTCATTTCATCAGTCAATTTATGAAATGTCAAAGATATTACGTTTTAAAATGACAATGACATTGTCATAATACAAATCAAATACTGTATACTTTATTTTGTGTCTTTTATGACTGGCAATTCGGGTATAAAAAATATTCAAAATGTGTTTGTAATTCGATTTTATGGGATATTTTAATAAATTCCATTTGCGTGCTCATCTATTAATTAACATTTAATATATAAAACACAATCAATTCAGTTTAAATAATATATTTAATTTCGATTTACTTGTCTGAATACGCTAAGACTAATTTGGCAACGTGACACATGATTTATAAAAAAAAAACTGTGAACGAAATGACACGTCAGGCAACTATACTCGTGTTTTAATGATTTTTGTAACATAATGTATTAAATTTATTAGAAATGGGTGGACAAAAGTTTGAATATGATGAGAGTGGATCTACATTCTTTTACTTTGTTCTTTCCTTCTTAGCTTTAATATTAGTTCCAGCTACATTTTACTATTGGCCGAGGAAAAGAAAAGAAGGTAAGATTTATCGAATTTCTAATTAAATACACACTTTTTGTAACTTCTAGACTCCTTAGAGCTCTTTAAAAAGTGTGGCTAGGCGTTACAGTTGTTAGGTGTACTAAAAAGATACCAGAAATAAACTATAGGTGACACTACGAATTTACAGTTATGTTGACTAATTGATCGGTTTGTCGATGTCACAGCAGTGTACCTATGTAATAATTAATTTACCACCGTAACTACGCGTTACCTAGGGCTTGCGTGCGACTTGAACGTATTGTTTTTATTTTCAGATCCAGCAAAACTAGCAGAATCATGCCACTGTCCAAATTGCTTGAAAAAGCGAGTAATAATAGAGCAATCGCAACCCTACAAGACTTTAAAAAATGCATTTATTATGCTAGCAATTATATCGGGATGGGTTTTGTTAGGATTTCTAGCCATGAAAGTGTCCCAGTTTGATTATGAAATGTCTAACTTTGATCCCTATGATATTCTTGGATTGCCTCCTGGAGCTACTCAGGCAGAGATCAAAAAGTCTTATCGCAAACAATCATTGATACTACATCCTGACAAGGAAACTGGTGATGAAAAGGCTTTTATGAGACTTACCAAAGCCTATCAGGTAATGAACATGTTAATAATCAATTTAAAATATGCAATGAAATGTCTATTTTATGATAATAATTAATAATATCTCCAAAGCAAATAGTTTCATCAAACTGTTTTATTATTTATGTTAATTACTCTTGTACACAATGTGATTTTTTAGATTCAAACATTCTCTGTACTGAAATAGTTTTATTTAAAACAATTTGACAAACATTCAATTTTACTAAACAATTTTTAGGCACTTACCGATGATGAAGCAAGAAGAAATTGGGAGAAGTATGGCAACCCAGATGGTCCAGGTGCAATGAGTTTTGGTATTGCACTGCCCAGTTGGATTGTAGAAAAAGAGAACAGTGTGTGGGTGCTGGGACTTTATGCATTAGTGTTTATGGTTGCACTACCAACTGCTGTAAGTTATTTTATAACAAACTAGCTGACCCCGCAAATGTTGTTCTGCCATAAGGAAAATAATATGAAAAAATTGTATGCCTATGTTTTATTCTGTAAATCCATTTAGAAGTGTTATGTGAAAGAGTAACAAACACCCATACTTACAAACTTTCACGTTTATAATATTAGTAGGAGTTTATTTGCTTGAATAAGAATACCAAGACTACTATATTCTTTTTCATACCAATTAAAGTATTGAAGCAATGTATGTATCTAGATAATTTATGCATGCTTAGGCATATTTTGCTTAGGCACTATGCATGATTTGATTTAAATAATATAATGATTTTGAATAAACAATGATATAGATTTTAACTAGCAAGTTTTAAAGTTTACAAACTTAAGTATTGTTTTAATTTTTCATGGATTAAAATTCATAAGATAAATAAATGTTTTGTAAAGTAATATTTGTGTAACAATTTAAGTTTTGTTTTATTTCAGGTTGGTACTTGGTGGTACCGTTCAATTCGTTTTTCAGGAGAACAAGTATTACTAGATACAACACAGATGTACTTTTACTTCTGTCACAAAACACCTTCTATGCCTCTAAAGCGAGCTCTTATGATACTTGCAGCATCATGTGAGTTTGATAAAAGACATAACTCTGAAATTGTAGAAAGAATTACAGATAATGAAGAAGTTCCTATGGTGAGTATTTCTCTGTGCTCCTGTATTTTATTGTATGTAAATATTTTGTTATAGTTACTGTATTCTTTTTATAGTCTTTAGTACAACAAAAGTAATTCTCAATTTTATACATCTTGATTGAGTCTATGTTTCCTAAACAAATATAATTGATTATAACTAGTGCTTGTATGTAATACTGTAACTTACAAATGAATGAACCCAATGAAATGTATGTGCATTTTTTAATATTTTAATCATGATTTATTGTAATTATTCAATTTTGTGTTTAATAAAAATTGTTATCAGCTCTATTTTAGATGTCAGATATTCATTATATGAATGTCATCACTATGAAACTCAAATAATATCATCTAACCATGACTATTCACATATTGATAATTCCATTTATAGACTTGATATTTATTCATACAAGAAATCAGATTAAATGTATTAATATGGTACAAAAACAGGTAAGCTGTTTCCGTAACCAGCTCTGTACATGACATGCCCAATATCTTGTAAATAATAATGTATATTGAAAATAATATAATAATGTACATTGAATATTTGTAATTATTGTACACATACTATGTTTAGGCTTATTGATTCAGTAGCAACAGATAGATATGCATCCAGGTTGACAATAGTAAAACCTCGGATGGTGGTAAAAGGCAATCAGTTGTATATAACAAATATGTAATAGACTTGTGTTACATATTTAAATTGACAAATTCACAGAATTGGGGGTGTTTAATTCTTTATTTGTTTCCTACGACAGTTGTTGCGAGAGCTGCCAAACCTAGGTGAGAAGAATAAGGAACAACCTCTATGTCGTCCATACAGTATAAAAGCTCGAGCACTGTTACACGCCCACCTGTCGCGCATGCGCTTGCCGGAGCTCACGCTGGAGTGCGACCGCCGGTACGTGGTGTCGCGCTGTCCCGACCTCATCGTCGAGATGGTCAACTGTGTGAACCAGCTCATCGCGCTCGCTTATGCTAGACGAAGTAAGATTGGCTAATTAATAATTTTATAACAGTATTTTTTGCACCTACATTTACCTGCATAGAGAAGTGATCAAGATGCTGGTTTGATGCGCAGGTTTCTTCAGTTTCCATTTCTGGTTAAAACTAAATCATTTTGTTATCGTAATTTTCTATGTATCTATTTCTGTTGAGTTTGGATGCTTGTGTATTTGTCACAACACATGGAATCCTTGTATGGTGCTATGAGTGTAGAAAGTGTCTGTGTGTACATTACAATAATCACTATGTAACCTGATTTTAGGTCCTTACTTATAATATTATAAAAAATGCGTACGAAATTCCGCCTTCTATAACTTTCACTAACTTAAGAAGTAGGGAGTTTTTCTAAACATTGTGTGAAGGAGAAATCGTTACATAGTTAATCCTTAATCTGTCAGGGTGCGAAATTTAGTTTTCCAAATGCTTATATAATTATTATCAAAATATCAAATTTGTTTTGTTGTATTACTTACAGTCCCAAGATTACCAACAATAGAGACAATAGAAAATTGCATGAAGCTTTCCCCAATGATAGTGCAAGGGCTTTGGGAATACAAATCGCCTCTTCTGCAACTACCATACATCACTGAAGATCATTTAAAACACTTCACAAACCGCAAGAAGCACATCAAATCATTACTCCAACTGGCCCAGTTGTCCGGTGAAGAGAGGAGACAAGTGCTTAGGTTCCTTAATGACCAACAGTATGAAGATGTCATGAAAGTATTAGGCAACATGCCATATATACATTTCCAAGTCAATACAGAAGGTAATTTGTGTTTTTAATGTTATTTTATTATTGTTGGCGATTCAATACCCAAATACTTATAATGATCTGATTTACTAAACTTATTTTATTACAGTTATTGATGACGAAAACTCGACAGTGGTAACAGCTGGTGCTATAGTCACAGTAACTGTATTTTTGAGAAGGACAAACATGAAAGAACTGTTTGGAGATACTACAATAAAAGAAAAAGATAATATTAAGTAAGTCTTTGACTATATTTTATGTGCAAAAGCTTACATCATGAACTTATTTATTTATTTAAATAGCACAAATTGATCTTAAGTTTAATACAAAGAAATAGACAAAACAATGTAAATAATCAAAATTATTCGAATCATATGTATTTCCAAAGCATGGCATGACCTTTTGGTTATGAAATTTGATTCAGTAGGTATTTATTTTACCATACCATTGCGTCATAGGATTAATTGATTACAATAATTCACTACCCTTGTTTTCATAAATCTACATAAGAAAATGTACATCATTTATTTCAAGATGCAAAATCTTGAAGTAAATTATGTACATTTTACATTTATGTTCTGCACGCTATTGAATTCTGCCACCGACCGTAGAACGTTGCCGTTGACGGCTTGCGTAGCGCGGACAGTTAAAATAAAAGTAGTAGCTGCCACTGATCGCAGTAGTAACAGTTTGTTGACTTTATGTGTATGGCACTAATTTTTGTCACTCATATTGCCAACAAGCTAGTCAGTTAACCGGTCTGTTTCTTCTGTTATTTATATTGTATTCTATTCTTGTAGAGAAGACACTGAAGGTGGCGACGGTACCGAGAAAGGGGAGAACGATAAAAATGAAAAGAATGATAAAAAAGATGTATTTAAAAGACCTGTTTGGATGAAGCAGGCGAGAAAGCAAGCATCGAAAAAATCTAAAAAACCAGCTGTGAAGCAGCAACCGAAGCCTGCGCCTGCGCAGAGCGCGCCACCGCCAGCCAATACTGCCAATGATGTTAAAAAAACGAAGGAACCAAAGAAGAAAAATGATGAAGAGGGTATGTCATATAAATCAACCCTACAAGGATATTTTGGTTAAGGGGTCACTGTCTAGTCTGGTTGTACATGTTCTAGTTTATATTCACATTAGTAAAAGAAGTTAATACAGTAAGTACGAAGTCTACACTAATAGGGTTGCGGCAATTAGTATAACAATAATATTAAACGCTGTTTTGATTTAAAGGATGTAATGTTCTTTGTGGGTGAAACACCTGTCACTGAACTTATGTAGATATACAATCTTAAGTTTGAAGTTGTTATATTATAGTTGAGTTTTTGAAGTGAAAATTTCTATAGCGATGATGTGCAGGGCTAAATACTTGAAAGCGTGTCAGAGACATATTTATAGTTAAGATTTTGCAAAATAGTTCAAAACTACTTTACGAGTGAACTGAAATCGTGTTAGCTCTTTACCAATTATTACGTCGTTTTGTTCCACAAGAACCAATTGAACGCGTTTAGCGACAGTGCTGCATCCCAATCCTCACCCTTCGCGCTCTCTCTTTCATGTAAGAAAGTCACCATATGCATATATGTATTATTGAAAAGCATATGCTCGTGAAACTGTATAAAAGAACTAGTAATTTTGACTTACCAGATTGGAGTGTTCCTTTACAATTTATAAGGTTTTTTTTTTATTGTGTAAAGGTAGCAAACGAGCATGCAGTTCACCTGATGGTAAGTGGCCACTGCCGCCCAT
>DWNR01004758.1:0-10634 GCA_018250455.1 Polygonus leo
TGTCCGGCATAGCCTAGGGGATCATCGGGACACGCAAGCCCCCCCACCACGACAAGGTGGCAGCTCCAGCGGGGGGGAAAATAAAATACTTAGTTCTTTTTTAAATAAATGTTAATATACATATATACTAAGTAGAATATTTACTTAAGTTTAGGTTTCCCCGTGAGTGATTTCACAAATGGATTTGGATCCATAAAATAAAATGTCATCTGATCATCTGAATTCTGGCCGACGATAATTGGCATAAACTGTAAACAAAGCGAAATGTAAACAACATCCGAGAGGAATAACAATTTTATACCTACTTTTCCTAAATAGATATACCTCTTGTTATCGTTTATATAGAGCTATAATTATATTAGGTAAGTACTTTATAAACTGCTTAAGTCATTTTTCAATATAGATATACTTATTGCACATCAAACTTTGTTGCCATTGAAAGAGCTGTGATAAAGCTATACATGTTGATATAACATTACCACAGCAGCAATATTGTGTGGTAAATTGTGTGGTAAATGGATGTTGTGTAAGTAGGTAGGTACGTAAGTGGTCGTAGTTAAAAGCTGCCTTAAAATTTTAATACCATTCCGGACACCGTTTTTAAATCGGTGCGAAGTGCATGTCTCTTCATAATTCTGCCGGCGCACTTCACCGGGCAATTTGCCGTCACGGTGTAAGTGCGAGTCGGTAATGGAGTCATGAGTGCCGTCCCGTGCTGCTCCACCGGCGCCGTGCCCTCCCCCTGCAGCTCGATATCCACGGGACACCCCAGCGTGTTCAAAATTACTATCCCGGTATCTTGGTGTTCCGGAACTTGTAAAGTAGAACGCTACAAAGACAGACATAAGCGTTCTTATTTTTTGTCTATTGAAGTAAACAAATACCTAATTCATCGTGTATTTTTAACCGTGAATGAATTCGATTGACGTCGATCACAAACTCGTCTACTCCTAAAGACGATTGTACGGTGTTTAACACTCAAAAAGTGCTTTACGAATTCCAGGAAATTCTATCATCCCTGATTCTACAAATTAAATTAACAATACCTTTCTACATAGCATAATTTATTAAATAAAACAGTAATTTACGTAATTGACATGACTAAAAATTTTACCTCAATTCCGATTTGGAGAATGCCAGCGGCAACGAAGGCTAATGAGGCGAGCATGCCGCCGACAAACATTTTTTGTAAAGGTCCGAGATCTGGTAGTACGGGCCACGCGCCCCCCGGGCACACTGGCATCATGAAAAGTACTATAGCCGGATTCATCACTTGCAATTGATCCGGCATTAGAGTTATTCCCAGAACTTCGCTACGAAGTCTGGAAGCTTGAAAAGTCCAACGGGAGCCCTAATAGGATAAGAAAGTTATCTTGTCGATTCAGTAACTTAAACTGACGCCTTTTTTGATATTCGATGAGATTATTTTGCTACATAAGTAAATTTTCAACAACAATAAACTAATGGCGCAATTTAATTGCTTCACTTTTCGTCGAAATTCCGTTCGTATTTCACCGCTTGTCACCTGAAATTCACTCGGAAATTCGGGTGACAAGCTAGGTGACCGCTTATTAGAAAGTGTCAACGTTGTGAACTTTGACATTTCCAGATCAAATTAACTTGTTTAGAAGGAGCATAAATATTTAAATAACAGAGATAATGTACAAAGCTATATTTAAGCTATACTAACGGGATCGGAAAGACTTCTTTTTTTTTATCGCTTAGAGTGAGCAAACGAGCATGCAATCCACCTGATGGTAAGTGGTCCTGCCGCCCATGAACATTTGCGTTCAGATGCGTCTACATCTACTATGTTCGCCTCATGTGTAAATATAACCCACAACCATGGTCAAAACACGATAAATTGCTTCATGGAAGATTATGAATGCGGTGGTGGATTTTTATTTATTAATGTAATAAAAAGTTATTATATACCTTTATACACCTATAGCCCCCACACTGGATTCCCTGTGTCGGGGGTGCCATAGACACACAAGACGTATGCACAAACACCGAGACGCAGAACAGAAATCCAAGTTCATCATTCAAATTTCTTTCTGGACGGGAATCGAACCCGGGACTCTGCGCGGCAGACCGGTATAGTGACCGCTGCGCCACGCGGGTCGCCAGATTATAAGGTACAAAAAGATGTAGCGCAAAATAAAATTGTAAAATCAAACCTGCTGATCAAATAGCGACCAAAATATTGGCAAAGGGAGGTACAGGTACAATATGGAGAAAACTATTTTCATGTCACGTACAAGTTTGTCACCATACTTCTCTATAGAATAATCCAACCAGTGATCCAGAGGAGGGCCGTCGACGCTTCTATCGTGTTGCATACGCTTTATAAATGCATGCTAGAACAATATATGTACATGTTTATATTACGTACTATATACACAATTGTCTTCCACAAAATTGTTATTATTTTACTAGATCCACATCGCTATACACAACACGCTACAAAGAAAAATATCAAAGAAATATAGAAAAGCGAAAAATACTTTTTATTTAATGTTTTTAGGGAGCCACCCTAAAACACTTAAGCGAAGTTAATTCAAACCTGATTATTGAACCCATACAGGATAAACATTAATTTGCATACATATATTTATCACAACTCGTTATTGTCCCATTGCTGAGCACGGGTCTCCTCTCACAATGAAAAAGATACCATGCCATACTGTAGTCCACCGCGCTGGCCAGGCGTGAATTGGTAGACTTCAAACACACTTGAGATATTTTTATGCTATCTCTTATGCATGTCGGTTATCTCACGATGTTTTGCTTCAATGAAAAGCATGTGATAATTTAAGATTTAAATATGCATAGGATTCGAACCGGATTCGGATTCGGATTCTCAACCAATAGATTAGTAGCCTAAAACAATCTTCGCATTAATGCCTTTCAAAAAAAACCAACCACTGTACCCCATACATTGCTTGGTTTGTTTGAAGTCTATAATTCCATATGGGGTTGCAACAATTTTTGTGTTTGTTATAAAGGCGCCGAAGGAGCATTCCTAACGACTAAGATCAAACTTCTAAGTCTACTAGCACCAACTTTACAAACTCTAACTACAAGCCGCAATTGTACAATCCAAAAGCGTGGTGGCATAATGATAGATAGATTATCGCTAACGGAATAATAGATCAAAGTCCCCGAAGGAGCACTCCTAACGACCAAGATTCACCTAACTCAGTTATAAACTGCTGTATTTAACCGGGTTGTTAATTTATGAAGATATGCACCCCTACGATGTCCCTGGGTGGACTCCACAAGCTCCGATGGCGACGTACTTATGTTCAGTACGTCGCCATCGGAGCTTATGGGGGATGCCCCAGAGGTGGGTCTAGCGCCAGACTGGACGCCATTGGCGGAGTCGCGGTTGTTTGCGTACGTGTACCCGCGGCTTCGCCCCGCAGTGGAGCGGAGGAACACCGTCTGCTTTTTAGTCGGTTCGAGCCCGACATACCCCTTCGTCGGCCCCTTTGGCGGAGGGCATCCGCTCCGGATTTTACAGACGTTAAAATAAAAAACCCTACCATGCTACACTGCTTTTTCCTCCACCCAAAGGTAGTCTGGCAGAGATCGCTACTTTAGCGATAGGATCGCCTTTTGTGTATGTTATATGTACATTATTTAATTTGTCTCTTTGTGTTCTATGTTGGTGTGTACAATAAAGTATATTGTATTGTATTGCTGCTTATGGGAAAGTACGATCTCCGTATCTCATGTAAAAGTAGCCTAAGATTTGTAACAAGAGAATATTTTATCTCTACCTTGTTTGAAATGTATGCCGATTGCTCTTCAGTAGGAAGCACATCTTTTTTAAATAATTACTACTACTACTATTTTATAATTTTATATTTCATTTTTTTATTTTAATTAAACTATATTTCGAAAATTAAATAGATGTTACACTGACCAATCGCACGAATAACTCTTAGCCCCAATTCAGACGCGTTTGTACGCGTTGTATTTATTGTAGATAAAATAGCTTCACCGCAACTAAACTATTTCATACATTGAATGTCAGGATAATGTGTATTACGGATTAATAATTATTAATTACACAAATTATTTCAGCAATATTAACTACAAATATCATGCTATCGAAATTACTGATTGAAGTGGGTTCGCTCTCATAGAATAATTAATATAGTCGTGATTTTCTATTATAATTGTCAATTTCAATTATAAACGAAGTGGCCGTCGACGCTATACATTGATAATTATTCACTCATCGTTAAGTATCCATTGGGTCGGAATAGACTGATAGGCCACACAAACCACAATATTGTATTAAAATTTTACACTACATTGTCATCAACAACAAAATTTACGGAATATTATCACACGCTGTTATGGCGGAGGACGGGGAACTTCGTGCATGGTATTCTCTACTATATTTAAAAAGTGTAACGCCCGTTCCCAATATTCAATCTATCTTGCCTTACTAGAGATACAAAAATGTAGCTATCTCTTATTTTACTGTCCCATAATCTTACTAAGGATATGAAACTACACGGTATCTATTGACGGGAGGAAGCTTATAAAGCTTACGGGGATAAATTTTATGTCACAAATATACGGTATAATGGTCTATCTTTGATATTATTTATGTTTATAGGACAATTTTGGAGGATTACATAAATTGTTCTATTTAAATATTTGATTCACACCTAAACGAAAATTCTAAAACTGAGGATGAACTTTTGGAACAATTATCTGACTGGGAAAGTGAAGAAAAAGATGTCAAACTAAGGAGGAAGCGTAACCTACACGTAACCTAAAAACTATGAGTGCAAGTAGATAGATTTAGGTTTTTCATTCCTTCGTTATGTATGTTATACTTATAGTGTAAGTACCTTAAATTCCATTACTTCTGAAGAAATTATATAATGATGTAATGGTGAAATTCCCTTATTTCGGAATTTCACCATTACATCAGCTTATGTTGACATTAAGATTTAACGCATTAGGCGCAATGTTAGTTGTAGTAATTAATTATGTTGGAGTTTCAGAATCATCCTAAAGTCAGATAGTTAAAAATGTTTCGAATTTGACAGTTTCACTGTGTTGAGTGGAAATGTTTGTTAGCGCTCTTTATTAATACCAAAATATTTATTTAATTTAGTTAAGCATAATACATAAAATTATTTTATTAAAAAAATCAAATAATATATAATAATAAATATTCAAATCTATTTTGTTTAAAATGTCATCAAATAACTAAAATAGATGTATTTGTTTCTTGTGAAACATTTTGTACTGCAATGTCCGGCACGTAGGAGAGGGCCTGGATAGATCACTTGCCTACATATAACCATAGAAAAAATAAGCTATTTGAAGAAAATAAGAAAATCCGTCGGTCGGGTCGGGGACTACTATTTAAGACTAGAGTGCTGTAAAACATCGTTTAATGATCTAAATTAAATTGATTTAAAAATATCATTTAAATATCTTCGCAAACTACTTTGTGAAAGCAAGCAAAGTATTATGATTCTAACATAGCCCTATATTTATCACGTACTTTTATCTCGACAACCTTCATTTATCTAGCTCGCTACCTTCGCTCTCGGACGTGATATTGTGCACAAGGATTCCAATTAAGTACTACCGACGATATAGTAATCAAATTTGCTTTGTGCACCACAATGTCGTGCATTTACAAGATAGTTAAACGTAAACATCGAGGACAACTCACCCAAGCACACGACACAAATTTCAATGTGATGTTGTTACGAGGTCGCTTTATTTTGTACCATGGCTTGCCGGCTACAAATATTACTGAAAATTAAACCTACTGTTAATATGCACTCAGAGAAAGCAAACATAGCTGGATTGTTTGATGGCAAACGGAGCCCAGTCAACCTGAACTGTAAACATCATTTACACTACATTTGAGGCACTAAGTCTCATTTGTTTTGTTTGATACGAAAACTATAATATATTTACAGAGATACCTAATATATGTTATTAGACATTCCTAATGTCTAGAAAACCTACACTAATATTAAAAAGAGGTGATGATGAGATTATTAGTACGTAAATAATAGGGACAAAAATAGGGACGTCAGGGGCACGACGGGACAATTTATACTTAATGGAATCAGACAGTTTCAAACTAGTCTAGTGGATATTTATTCAATCCAATATTATATTTTATCGGCTATACTTAACAAGTACTACACAAGTAGCAAACATCTAAGCCCTCAGGGTTAACAAAGAATCTGTACTCCAGTTTAAAACCGCAGTGACCATTTACCGTCCGTTTTGTTTTGTTATCCCCATATATCACCTTAGCTTAGTAGTATGATTTCTTTCTTATACTTAGAAGGTCTAGGTTCAAATCGGATCTTATGGAGATAAATTATCACTTGCATTGAAACTTCATATTTGAGAATTCTGCATAATATTCTCAAAATTTATGTAAAGTCTACTTACCGTACCCTGTACTGTTCTTGCCCTCGTTTGTAGATTATGTTTCAAATTCTGTGATTTCTGAATGTGACAATGACATGTGTGTCCTACACATGTCCAAAGGATTCCAGTAATGGGTTCTCGAGGATATATAGATTTTTTTTTAATCCGTGACATCCGTTATGCGTGACATACATACATACATTTAAACGTACAAACTTTCTTATAAATATAATTATAAACATAATATTAGTAAGAAGTAAGTTACCAATAGAGACAAGCACAAGAAAGGCAGGAAGGCCAAAGCCTAGGGCGTAGCAGGCGTCGTCTCCGAAGCACATGATGCTGCGTCGCAGGGCGGGAGTCACCACCATGCCGATAAAACCGCCCAAGTTCGCCGTGCAGTAGAATGTCGAGAAAAACTGCTGCAAACGCTGATTCTCGGCGGGGAGACGGAACTGCAACATGGACTTAGTCTTATTTTTAAATGAATTTTCATATAAAACAATTAATTTGTATTATTTGAAAATTCATGTTTTATATTATAATTATCTGTATTTCTAAACAAAAAGTTTGTATTATACTCACTAAGATACCGGTAAAGTAACTAATATGTTATAATATAATAGAGTAATCAAATGTACGAATTAAGATATGATGAAAAATTAAAAACTAATTTGTCTTTATACAGGATGTCCCAATATTCAACGATAATCCATAAACTGGAGGTAGGCCTCAATACTGCTCATGCCTCTCATGAAAAAAATCGCTCAAGTGGTCTATTATGTATGAAAGAATTTATTATGAAAATACATAATTTTGAAACGCAACCAATAAAATAAGTTTAAACATTTATGAAAGCAACTTTTTATTCCCTCATCCTCATAATTGGTATCATTGGTATCATGTCAATTTAATTAGTGAGATATTAGTGAGCATCTAGGTTATCTATATTTTTCTTTACATACGTAGGTTTACAAATTCCGAGGGGATATTCAAATGATGAAAAAACTGCACAAGGAAATGGCGAAGTACTAAAAATAAAAAAAAATATATCTAATATAATGTCGTTTTCACTTACTTCTTCAAATAAATTTGATGCAATTATTTCATTTTATTAAAATAATTTCAAAATTATCTATTTAAATAATTAAGGGTCAAAGATCAGGGTTCATATTTAAGTGAGAACTAAGACAAAATAAATATAGGGGCGCAAGTATACAAATTCCAAAGTTAAATGTTAATTAAACAAAGTTTTAAACAACCTCGTATAATTATGTTAATTAACAGCGGAGACCACATTTATATCGTTTAGCGGTTTTCAAGATTATATTCTTTGCGGCAAATGTCTTGGTTTGAAAAATATCTAGGTATTAGTGTGTGGCCTATACCGCTGTCGATTTGGTCAAGTACCTAAATTGTTTTTGAGTAACAATTTTACTCGACGCGATACCTATTTACCCTGTGATTTTTAAAATTATGCTAAAAACTTTTTGTAGTCAAATTTATGGCTCAAGAGAAACATTCTTAAAATCGAAAATGGGATAGCGGCCTAAAGTCTCTAATTTTTAGGCGGACGCCCGCTGCCGCGAAGATATCGCTGGATAATCACCAGTAGGATAGTAACAGCAATATGTTGTTGCTTAAAAAACAAGAGCAACGTATTTGTAATACACATGAAACTTGTCACTTGTTCTATTTAGATTTGCTTATGCATAATAGTAAACAAATATTCAATTCAGTACCTGTGTAAGTAAATATATACAATCACCTGATCGCCACCAAAAGCAGCCACGCAGGGTTTAATTCCGCCGGTGCCGATAGCAATAAGCGAAAGACCAATCATTGACGATATTCTGCAATTATTTGTTACAAAAATTAAATTAAACTTTTTTGTGTAACTTGCAGCAAACAAGCAGTCTCCCTGAGATTAAGTGGCCTCTGCCGCACGTCGCTCCCGCGGCAATGCTCAAATACAAATATGATAGGGACCATTAAAATATTATGTCCATACCAACATGTTGGTATACGTTGATGATACCTTCCTTGTATTGGCGGCTAGAAAAATATAGGCACTGGAATAATAGATTGTAATAAAATGTTAGTAAAAAATACCGGTTTCTTTTTTGTTTTGTACGGATCAAAAGCCAAACTTTTAAATGAAACATAAAACCTTTGGTTTGGATTCGAATGACATAACGCAACCTTATAAAATCGCTCGTGCTTCTGACTGTCCGTCCATCATTGCGTATTTACTCCATAACTATTAGATAGGCTGATGAAGTTATGATATACAAAAAATCCTGTGTATTGGAAAGCCACGGCCAGACCAATTATTCAAAATAGAATTTCTTTACTTCCACAAGTAAAGAAATTCTATTTTGAATAATTGTTTTAAGGGGTAAATTAAATACATAAAAAAGGAAAGGTCTTGTTACTTTTTCTTAGGTTCTTCTTGTTCTTTCTTGGGAGTCTCCCATAAATACATTTCCCTTTCTTATAATTTTCAAACTAATAGTTTTGTTCTTAATTTATTACATTTGCATATATGGGACAAAATGAATTTCTACAACAATGTTCATTTCTGTCTAAGCGACGTTTGTCTTGAAGAGAAAAACAGGTTTAACGGTATTAAATTAATAAGTAGGTAAATTAGTTACATTGGATTAAAAAGCCAAAAAAAATATTTTATCATATTCATCGCTCAGAACCCCATGTATGAGTGTTCAACTCACTCTTTTTTGTCTAAAAAAATGGGACAGGAATAACGCAGACGTGCCATATGGTACCACACGTTGTCATTGTCCCCTATGGACATTTTCTGCACCAGAGGATTCGCTAATTTGGCATCTCTTAGGATTCTGTACACAAACAGTGCCTCCGGCACTCTATTATTGATACTGCCTGTCTGTCCATCTGTCTAACGGTCTGTCCTAGGGCTATATCTCATGAACCGTTATAGATAGGCACTTCAAATATTCACAGATTATAATACATTATTAGATATAGTGGCTATAGTAAAACGATAGCCGCTAAAATAATAAATACTAAAAATATTTATTTATTTTTATACTTCTGTGGTTAACGAGATAACACTGGACAGACTTAATGCCTAGAGGCATTTACTACCAGTCAACCCTAGGAGATGGTGAAAATCTGGGTAGGTACAAAATTTATATGTATATTTTTACAAAAAATGGCAAATATAAACAACCATATACATAAAAACAATATATACTAGTATACTTTTATAATATCTGACATAAATGGTCGATGGGACCAAGATAGTTGGTTAAGAAATAATAAAAAAGTTAAAAATGAACGGAGTATTAGGTGTCCATACAAGAAATCGGTACTTCCGACGGTTTTTTCTGAACCTATGTATAATTACAAAACTTCATTCCTATTATTGTTGCCAACTGTACTCTAAAATAGAGTATTGTAAAATAGAGTATATCATGTAGACGTACTTTATAATCTATAACATTAAAAGAGGATGCTAAATTACTCTTTTTACACAATGTTTACTATATTAGTGCCAGTCACCGATACATGATGCAATAATAGGTATACGTCATGTATGGGTGACTGTAACCAAAAAAGTCGACAATCTACTGTTGGTATTTCCAATTCCTCCTCCCCGCTTGGGGACCCCAAGCCACACATTTTATTTAATGTTCAATAAATTATGCTCTTTTTTGTAAGTCCGTACTTTTTTACGTCCTTTAAAATTAGATATTATTATACTCTATTTCTTCTTATAAAAGTTGGCAATCCTAATTCCAATTGATCACAATGCCATCTGTTGGCAACCCTTCGAGTTCAAATCCGACTCGCACTTAGCCCACCGTTTGATGAGCCCTTTTTCCTAATAGTTACTTAAATACCGAACAAAAGACCTAACAGTTTTTGAGTCGGAGATTTCTGTTATATCTAACTTCTAACAAGTATCTGTAATACCATATAATTAATGTACAATATAATTAATAATATACAATTGTCTACATCGTATGCTTAAAGTGTTTGTTTAAGTGACTTGTACCCCTTTTAAAGGACATTACGCAAGCGGAGGAGTATGAAATTTGATAGGGTTAAAGTTTATATGGAGAAGAAGTGCAGAAAGCTAATATTTTTATAACTATTGCACTATAAATACATTATTTTTAATAAAAAAGACTTTACCCAAACTACCGTACGTTTGACAC
>DWNR01004759.1:0-10633 GCA_018250455.1 Polygonus leo
CCCCTCGGCCAGGTTTTAGGCCATAAAAATTCAACCCCTAAAAGGAGGGATAGCGGGCGGAGCCGCGGGCCCAGCTAGTTCTAAATAGTTTACGAGATCTCCTATTGATATAACATTTGATAACTCTACAACACTAACACTGACCACTTTTTATAAGGTAGCAATTCTATGTTATGCTTTTCTGTCATTCATTACTAAAAAGGAATTTACAAAACACTAGAATAACTATGTAGAACTAGAGATGCAAACAATACATCGATGTTTTAATAAATATTGTATTGTTCATCTAAGCATTCATGTCTTGATTTGCAGTTATATTTATGTTTTACGAAAGATTTTTTTATATGATTATTATTTTTGTATTTATGTTACCAGAGATCTTGATTTGTTTAAAACCACCTCACGGATTCCACGGAAAAGAAAAAAAACCTAAAGTTTTCAAAACGATGGTTACATACATCACAACCCGCGTGGCGCGGTGGTCAACGGTCCCGGGTTCGATTCCCGGCCAGACAAAATTTGAATGATGGATTTAGATTTCTGTTCTGGGTCTGGGTGTTTGTGCATTCTTCTCGTGTTTCCATGGCACCTACGACACAGAAAATCTTCTGGCTATGATTGTAAAAAGTATTGTCATTATTATTTAAAATCGTTTCTTTATTATCAAAGCCATTTCAAATACTATTGTAACTAATTTTGTCTAGATAAACTCAATTTGTATTTATTTATCTACAGGCGAATTCACAATACTATACCTATTTACTCGATACCGATTTAACTGGGATGAGGTGAAATACAGTTTGTGGTCGACATACAGCATCGTTACCAATTTACTGGGTAAGCCTTTGTACAATTTACTAACGAGTTTAAATTTAAACATCAATGCTATACACATATTCGTTTTATACTCAGTCTCACTTATTGTGTGTGCAAATAGAGTATTTCTCAAGTTAAAAAAATGGTTCGTTATGTATTGGTTTTATATTTTTTCAAACTGATGTTATGTGAAAATAAAATATTTTACGAGTTGGCGAATAAAAAGAGATACATAGTTAAAAAATATTTAAAATAGAGCCCCAAAATTTAAAAAACAGTCAAGTACGAGTTGGTATTTAACGCTTAACATCTATCTATACATATAATAAAGCTAAAGAGGGTCAAAAGTATGTACATGGAAAATATTCGAAAAAAAATTGGCTGGGGATACTTAGAAATGATAACAGAACACGTTCCAACAGTTTTTAGATTTTTTGTCTGGATGTCTGTTTATCTGTTTGTCTATTTATTTGACCGCGCATCACGTAAAAATGGCTTAAAGGATTTTGATGCAAACTTGACTAAACTATCGAGAAGACCCCTGGCCAGGTTTTAGGGCCTAAAAATTCAACCCTTAAATGGAGAGGTAGCGGGCACAGCTAGTTTATGATAAAGCTATTATTATTTGCGTGTAAATTAAAACCAAAATATATTGTATAAAATAAAAAATGTATATATTAAACCTAGCGATAAGGCAGAGAGAAACCTAAGGGAAAGTGATTACAGTCGCCAATGGACATCTGCAACATAAGAGAGGCCGCTCATACATCGCCGGCTTTGAAGGGGAGCTCTTTTAACACCCTTTGTTGAAGAAGTTGTTGTCGTAATTATTTTTAAACCATGCAATGTACATGTTCTGTTTGTGTAGACCCTTTAGTTTATATCACCAATTCAATAGTTCAATAGTACCAAATAAGTCTGTTGATAAATATTAATTACAGTGACATCTATCAACCACAAATATAATTGATGACTTCATCTAGCTCGGATGAGTTGCTGCCCCTTGAAAGCTCATTTCCCACCTCAGTACACTACGCATTAATGAGTTGAGTAACTTTATTCTATTCTATTCCATTTCAGGAACCGCCTTCTCCATGAGCCTCTTCAGCAAGTACATGAAGCTGGATGACACCATACTGGGTATCATATCTTGCAGCAGTAAGATCCTCGCTTCCTTCGCGTATGCCTTTGCGAGGAATGACTTGGAAATTTATCTGGGTGAGTAGATATTTTTAGGGTACCAAATGTGGCAACATTTAGGACCTTCTACGACTTCGACTCTATTTCTAAGACTTCGCCGTCCGCCAAGTGTGTATTTTCAACCGTAATGGGTAGATACTCAAATTTCACCGAATATGTATTTATATGACCGCTAAAACAACAAATACTAAAAATTAAAAAAGTTAAAAAGGAGGTAGGAAGGTAGGAATAAATTGTATATCAATTAACAACTAAAATGTATTATTTTTCATCTAATTTTCTTCGAACGTACCACGAAACGATTGGTTTCTGAAAAGCAATATTGTTTTTTTGACGAAAAGAGCGGGAAAGATTATGAAATTGTCAGATCACTGAGATTAATTTCTTTATTGCAGCTTATGCTAGATTATACGCCAACTAACTGGACTAAAGTGCATAAAGATTTTCATCGTAATATAATTAATATATTTTGGTAACAAATCGACCAGATGTAGATAGACCACTCAATGCACAAGCGGATGGGTCCACTCTAACTTGTATCTAATTCGTTGTTTAACCTCAACTAAATTCGAAAGTTGCACCCAACTGCTATCGGACCAAGTTTCGGATTTGGTTTCACAAGTTTACGGAGATGTAGTTTATGTATGTACGATGCGGAGTTGTATTGTGATCTATATTTCTAGAACTTAGCTCGTTAGAATCCCAATAGTCCGGTCGTTCTCTTAAAATTTATTTGACGAAAAAATTTAACCACGAATATTTTTTGTTGGCAAATTGTGTAGCAGTCGGAAAGTTGAGTTTGCCGGTCATAAGAAGTGACCATCTTAGTCTTCAATAGTGACAATACATCTTGTGTACGATTGTTTTCTTTAATACAGTTTTAGCTAGATTGTAAGCCAACTGACTGGTCTGAAGTGAAAAAGGATTTTAATCTTAATATAATGATTTATTTTGTTAACAAAGTCGACCAGCTGTAGATAGAACCACCTTGAGAACCAACTTTTTATTTTGGTAACAAATGGACCAGATGTAGATAGAACACTTTGAGAGGCAACTAAATATCGCTCCTTAATGCACAAGGGGATGGGTCCACACTAACTTGTATCTAATTCGTTGTTTAACCTCAACTAAATTCGAAAGTTGCACCCAACTACTATCGGACAAAGTTTCGGATTTGGTTTCACAAGTTTACGGAGATGTAGTTTATGTATGTACGATGCGGAGTTGTATTGTGATCTTATATTTCTAGAACTTAGCTCGTTACAATCCCAAGTGTCTGGTCGTTCTCTTAAAATTTGTTTGATAGAATATTTTAAGCGATTTGTATTTCAGTCGAAAATATGTGTTTGCCGGTCATAAGAAGTGACCATTTCAATTTTCAGTAGTGGCAACGCATTTTTTTATATTTACGTCTACCAGGTGATAGAGATATCTTCTAGTTATAGTTCTAATTAGTTCGACCTGGGAACCTACATCCACCCTCATAATCATCCGTGAAGCAATTCTGGTATTTTGGTTTGTAGAGGCGTGGTTGCCAGTTGTTAAAGTTTCCCTTGTGGTTAAAGTATCAGAGAAGTGAATAACCCCGAGAATATTAACATTATTAAGGAAAAGGTATAACCATGTAATGGAATTAGACAAGTAGTATTTATAATTGTGTAACTTCAATTATAGTTTAAAAACAAAAAAAATTCACAAAAAAATGGTTACAATATAACGATACAAAATTAATTATCGTCCTAGCCTACTATTTAGTAAGCTCGGGTTATCATATGCTAACTGTCAACTCTTTAATGGTCAGGGGTAGCCGGCATAAGGAGCTCCCGCGGGAGTGGTCGGCGGCTAGTCGGTAGAGTAGGGACGCGATCTCCCTTAGATGATGGAACCTGGTCCGCATGATCATACATAAGATGTTCTAACTAGGTCACAGTAGTGTTTTTTTTGTGTGTTTGCACTCAGTACCCATAGTCCACGGTCTACCGTAGGCCAGGCCCGTAGACCTCGGAGACGTTGTCGTTGTGACCTAAATTTGTATGCCCGTTTGCCACTTCTATGCTATAAAAACATGTCGTATTACTAGAACATGGGACGTCGTATACTACTTGTTCTACTATTCTGTGTGTGTTCTACTGTCTTGCTCTTTTTAAACGAGTTTTTAAATCTTCTAAAAAAAATTGCAGACCGTCTTTTTCATAAATCACTACGATATTTTGTGATTCAATCTTTTTGTGTTCGATTTGCTTCATAGGATTAATATATTTTGTTGGTTCACAATAAGATATATTATTAGTATTGCATTGTATTATAATATTTAATATTGAATGTTACGTGAGACTTCACTTCTGTTTAACTCAAGGAACTGTATTTATAGCATGTTCATTGATTTTCCATGCTTACATACAGCTTATAAAGATACATAGAGGCCCTATCTCTATCGTTATTGTTAAGCATAATTATCTAGCCTTGAAAGCCCAGACGCCACAATATTGACGTTCTGATAATACAACATAAGGCTCTTCAATTTAGGTCGATATCCGATAATAATTATGTGTGACATGAATAAGTCTGGTCAATCGTTTGCACACGTTAGCTAATATGGGCGGGTTGTGTCAAACTGTTGGTTAACGTATACGTAACGTAATACGTACGTCAAAAAATAACGATTACGCTAACCCATTGGTTAACGTTACTTTAATATTAACTCAAGGGAGACATTTTGTGAAACAACGCTTTTTTATACTTTGACGATAGTTGATGTCATTTTCAACGTTGACACGTCTGTAAAGATAAGTTGAAACAACCCACCCTAAGTGTATAATAATTATATATGGCCATATAAAATGTTTGGTCGCTTTCGGGTCAGATTTGAAATATTAGGGATATGTTGGCTATACATGAGGTGCCATTTTAATACATTTTTAGAAGGTTGTTAGGAAAATCCTCGCTACATCCATACGTTATCCAAGTATTTGCTCCCAAAGTGACTACACAAGAATTTGTAAACTATAATGTAATTCTAAAATGTATGTGTTTGTAATATAATTTCGAAAAATTAGAGCCTACTTTTCGAACCAGGACACCAAAACATGACAGGTCAGAACTTACCTCAAGGCTATTACTGCTATTGACTATTCCTCTAGGCTCATTTGTTTTTAGCTACCAATTTTTCACTAAACATGACTATTTCAATCCCATACATGAATTCTTCTACCACGAATGAATGAACTAAATTGAATTGAACACCTTTTGACTTGTAACTCTCAACTGTAATTCCTTTATTTTAAATCTCCTAACTTCCAGAGGGGCGGTGGAATGTGATTGTAAAGAACACTTGATTCGATCAGGTGTTAGGGAAGTTCAATATTAACTCGGTTGATTGAAACGAGTGTCGGAATTACTTTCGAATTTTACCTTTTTATATAAAAACTTGGGGAAATATCTTTAATGTGTGATTTTATTTTAAGACTTTTAAATAAAAAATATCTTAGTATTAAATGTGAAATCATAATACCTCCTTGCAAGTGCTCACTGATATTCTGATGTTCCAAAAGGTTCGCCAGGTTTGCCAGGTTTCGTGTAGGTCGACCGAGGAGGCACTACCCTGATAATCCTCCGTGAAACAATTCTTGTGTTGCCGGCTATAGTTATGCACTAGGCAAATATCTTACTTACTCCTCAGGGGTAGCAACGCATGTGTGATCAAACTTAGATATGATTAAATTGTGCTTGGGATTATTGCGGATTGCAGTAACCCCTTACCATCAGGTGGACTGCATGCTCGTTTGCTTCCTTTATACGATAAAAAATATGTATTTTTACATTGTGAAGTAATCAGTTTCTAAAAACATGAATTAGAAAGGATTTTCAACATCCTTGATATTTCAAAAGTTTATGCTCCATAATTACCTGACATAAAATTCGATTTCATATTTAAAATTAAATTACGAAACGATAAGTCATTGAAAATATAATATGGCCTTTATCTGTTTAAAAATACATAACTATTTTGAGAATAAAAATAACACATAAAAATCAAGGAATTCTAATAAAATCAAACAATAATGTAAACATTTTCCTTTATTTGAATACACCTTTATCAATTCTGACGCAAATTCTTTTATTCCCCAAACTCAGGTAATCAAGGGCGAAGAAATGTGAAGCATCTGATTCAATCAGACCTTGTTAGGAAAATCTTATAAAACCTCGGCTATTTTACATGTAATAAAAACATTTTTATGATACCTACTAGATTAAAAAAAATTGAAATCCATGTTTTAAATTAATTAAGGAGTAAAATTTAACACAACATTAAAAAAATTAACTCAACATACAAACCGTCTAAAAAAGAAAAAAAAACTTTTTAAAAAACGTAAAACATAGTTTGTATACACACAAATAAAATTACACAAATATATTCAAACAATAACGCAAAGGTCGGTAAAAATACTTTGAATACACTTTTATCAATTCTGTCGCAAATTCTTTTATTCCCCAAACTCAGTTAAGCAAGGGCGAAGAAATGTGAGAAGCACCTGATTCAATCAGACGCTGTTAGGAAAATCTAATATAACCTCGGCTATTGACGAAACACGTGTCGAAATCTAATTAGATTTTCAATTTTTCAATACTTCATTCCATCAAATTCGAAGGGATTTGTAAAAACTTGCAGGCTTGCAAATTTAATAAATTAATTTTGAAATTCAGTGCTTATTCAGTTTTACTATTTACTGCGACGTTAAAAATTAGGGAATTTATGTTACGAATTTTTTGCATACAATTCTAAAAATATTAAGACAAAATGCTTGGCTTAGTAAAAAAACCTGCTGCGTATAAATAGAACATATATAGTCCTCGGCCGCTATATATAAATATATTATAAACATTAACGCACTATATTTTACGTTTTATTCAGTAATTGTTTATCATTTTATAAGTAACCGTTGAAGGTCATCATAATCTAAACCCAATTTAATTTATCGCTTAATCGTATAGCATCGTATAAAACAGTGTTTCCCAAACTATTTGGTCTCGATAACCATGACTTACCCAGTTTTTAATATACTACCTGCTTACTTGATGTTTAATTATAAAAAAATATAGAATTTAAATGGGTCTTTGATAGCTCGTTACTTACTTTAAATCGCGGAGCGTAAAACATTTCGATCAAAAAAACGAACCAACTTCAGCACCAATTAAAAAGCAAAAAATAATTTATCAAGTAACAGATTGAAGAAAAAATAATTGATTGGCTCCCTCTCTTCACTCTTTCACGACGCACTTCCTAGACTTTCTCTCCCGGTACTTCCTGCAAACAAATGCGTTGCTATCCCTGATGACTAGAATATTCTTCTCGTATGTTTGTTGGTTGGTTTGGTTGTTGGGCTTTCCAAACACGCCTCTCCAAAAAAATAATATAAGAATTGCTTTACAGAGGATAATTAGGGTGTCGATTACACCTTCCCGGTCGAACTGCTCGAATTTTAGCACCTGGTAACTTTTTTATTTTCTTATTTTCAGCTCCACTATTAGAAATCCTGAATGGAACGTCTTTTATCGCGATGAGGTCTATAGCATCCAAGTTAGTCAACGGTCAGGAATTTGGTAAGAAACACTTATGATTATTATTTATTTACACGTCATACGCCAAAATACACACAGTATTACGCAGTACAAAAAACACATTTACAAAAGGCGATCTTTTTGACTAAAACCTATATAATTTGTAACTAAATTATTTTAAATCCTTGCTTAATGTTTTCTGTTATTAAGTAATTACATATTTTTTAACTTGACCATACTGTTATTAATCTGTTTCTTTTCTTGTCTTTTCTATTTCCCACACTTTTTCCTTGCATTATAATCGTCACTCATCGAAGTATACTTGTATAATATTGTAGGAATTGAGTATACCTCGTTGTCTTTTGTCCATTACGTTTTTTTTATATACTAAATGTCGACGAGGTAACTTTCAGCGCTAATTCCGCCTATTGTGTATAGATACTTACTACGTCTTATAATTTTAGATATCTAGTACTACTTTTGGTTTTCGTTAAAAGAATGACTTATTAAACAACTAGACAGTTCAAAAAACTCCTGATTTTTTTATCGTTTAAAGGTAGCAAACAAGCATGCAGTCCACCTGATCGTAAGTGGTCACTGTCGCCCATGGACATTAGTGATCATCCCTGATTTCGATTGTCTTGTACTTGGGGTTGACCACAGATGAATTGCTACTCTTGAGGACTAAGATGTTCGCCACGGATTTAAGTATAACCGTCAAACACACCTCTCTAAACTGAATCACAATAAATTGCTCCACGTATGAGGGTGTCGTTGGTACCTCTCCAATCGAACTACACAAGTTCTAACACCTGGCAAATTACGGCAAATGATGTATTCCATTTGCTTTAATACGAAAACACATACATACCAGAACCTAAACACCACACATGACATTAAACCAGTGTTTTTACATCACGGTTATAAAGCCGAAAATTAATGGAATCGTTGCATTACAAATACCAGGAACATATAAATCAAAGAGGTTTAACTCTTTCTAGGGAAGGTGAACTCACTATTCGGTCTAGCAGAAGCCATGACGCCACTGGTCTACGGGCCCCTGTACTCCAGGGTGTACGTGGCTACTCTCCAAGTATTACCTGGTGCAGTCTTCCTTCTTGGCGCTGGATTGACTATACCAGCTATTATGATTTTTGGGTGAGATTTAAAATATGTGTTTCTTCGTTTTTATAAGTATAATTTTATGTACTAATTCTATACTAATATGATACTTATTATAAATTAGTTGTGCCCGCGGCTCCGCCCGCTAACCTCCTTTTAGGGGTTGAATTTTTATGGCCTAAAACCTGGCCTGGGGTCTCCTCGACAGATTAGTCAAGTTTGCATCAAAATCCGTCAAGCCAAGCAAAATCACGTAAAAACGTGATGCGCGGTCAAACAGACAAATGACAAAAGACAAAAGATAAACAGACAAACAGACAAAAATTCTAAAAACTGTTGAAACGTGTTCTGTTTATCGATTCTAAGTAATACTAAGATTATATATTACTTTATTTTTTCAGATGGTTATATTTCGAACAAAAGAAAGATGCCGCAAATAAGGCCCGAGAAGGTACGAATGCGACTGTGGAAGAAGAGAAAATTCCTTAAACTTTCCTATTAATTACGTCAGAAAAGCAACAATAATGGAAAAAATGAATAAATAAGTGAGGAAAAGAAAGAAAAAAAATGTCACTGGTCAAATATAGCACTCAAACACCGAATTGGATGGTAGTGATAGAATTCGGGCTAGCATCTCAGATTTTTCGAACTTAGATGCGCTTTGAAGAAAAATATCGCAAAAGAAGAAGGTGTATGAAAGATGTGTAAAGTCTAATGATTTGTAGAAGGCAAGAGTGGTTGACTATAGTGTAAAATCATTTTCGTTCATTAAAGGGAATAGGATTTGAAAGAACTTAAAGAAGATTGCCTGCAGATTTATTACTGCTCTTCAAATGATACCTATAACAGCAAGGACTTTCGTCCCATTTGTCTTATATTTTTTATCGATCGAATAAATATCAAATTATAACGAACAATCATTATTATCTTGTAATAGGCTAAATATATACTCAAATAATTGTAATCTTAATAATAAAGGTAGGTAATAAATTAAGATGTAAACATATTAATTTGTATTATTTCTTCCCAAGTAATTAAAAAGTTCGAACTCTGTATTTTAAAGATACCTAATAATCTTATCATAAATAAATAAATAATACTATCATTAAAAGATTTTATCAAATGACTATCTGATATTATACTAGCTGACACTATACATTGTTCTAGCATACAAATTGAAAACTAAAATCGCGATTAAAAATGGGGGTTTGGGTAGAAGGTTGAAAATTAAGGGTTGTAAGTATTTTAAGTGCCAACTCATAAGAATTTATAAAACAAAAAAAGAAACAAAAAATATTAAATTCTGGATGGGGCCATCCTTATCACCTAAGATTCGATAATTTAAAATTAAAAGAGGTAAATTGCACGAAAAATCAGTTCAGAAATTTAAAAAAAATGTTTTTGATTTTTAGAGTTCCGTTCCCAAATTGTGCTAACGGAGACCTATTACTAAGACTTTGTTGTCTGTCTGTCATACTGGACTTCTTGAATCTTAGTATTGATCAGATCTTTATTTGTAAAAATCTATATTATAGAGTAACAGTTAATCTATTTCGTGAATATCCGAGTATAACTTTATTAACCGATAATACGTGTGATAGAGTCAATTTACCCCGATAATGTTCTAGTTTGTTTGGTAGCTATAAAGAACTACATCGCAACAGTTTATGTCCGACAAGAATCCGCCGGCTCGATTCCGACGTCCTAAGCATGTCTTAGACTACACTGACCCCATCATAGTCATGAACACATTCCAACAGAAGTCCCTCTGCCAACAGTCCCTACACACACTACACACTAGATACTACCCACAAAGTCCCCGACGGTAGAGACGTGCTCCGTTTTATATCACGTCCGCTACTCGGTATCCCCGAGTGACGCGACGTTCTTTGCCCCTTGCGCCAGTTCCGCCGCTTGTCTAAGTCGAGGTCCGAAC